>CAUYPK010057218.1:0-15884 GCA_963574355.1 Loris lydekkerianus | reverse complement strand
TTCACATGAAGGCTATAACCCAACTATAGCACAAGACTATGGGGAAAGGACCAAGGAAGGGGAAGGGAGGGGGGAGGTTTGGGTGGAGGGAGGGTAATGGGTGGGGCCACATCTATGGTGCATCTTAGAATGGGTACAGGCGATTGCACTAATGTACAGAGCTATGATTTAACAATTAAAAAAAATTAAATTAAATTAAATTAAAAACTCACTCAAACAGCAAAGAAGCAGTTTGATCGTTCAAACCATTGAGCATTTTCATGTGCTTTTAAATGGCTCCTCTTATATGAACGACATCTGTTTTCAAGAAATGTTCTTGAGAAGAGCATCAGCCATCTTCCTATAGACTCCAACTTTGTACCAAGATGGTGGGAATATGAGACTCTCACAGACACACACTTTTACCTCCACCTCTCCCATTTCAGTCAGCCCTCCGAACAAGAACACACACACAGAAATTGAATAGGATACACAATGCACTCAGAAGGTAGGGTTTCCCCTATTGTTTTCTCAGAAGCTGGACCCAATAAGGCACTTGTGTGTCAGTAAATGTGTTAGTGTATTGCTGGAATAATGGACCACATGGATCACTGAGAGAAAACAGGAGGGGGTTGGGGCCCCACGGACTTGGAAGATCAGATATAACAAAATGAGAACAGGCGAGAGCTGTAAGATTCGGACATTTTCCGTAATTTTCTCCTATCATACTTTTCATTATTGCTTCCAATCTGTTTATTTGATTTTCTTCTTAAAACAATGGTTATTTCTATCTGTTATATTCACATTCCTATTTTAAATTTTCTTTATTCATCAGGGAGCATTCCTAATTTCAGAATCAATTTTTAGTCATCAAGTCTATTTACTGGATCTAAAAAATTTCACTTTAGCCACTCTACTTTCCATTTCCATACACACACACACACACACACACATTTATTTATTTGTTTGTTTCTTTATTTATTTATCTTAGCTCATACTTACTTAAAAGGAGCACTGTCTTCCTTCATTCCAAGTTAAGTCAAGAGAATAGGGTGGGAAGGAGGAAGTTTGGAGGAGAGAAATAGAAAGGCTATGTGCCCTTTTAACCTTGACAAGATCACAAGACACATGGTCAACAGAGACCATTCAATGAGTTACCACTTTCAATGGCCACACTCAGGGTCATGTTGGCTGACATGGAAACCTGCCAGACACTCCTATGCTGAGCAGAGCTCCAAAGTCCAGTACTCTGTTGGCTCTCACTGGAGAGATTTTCTTGCAACTGCTGATTTGCAGGTGTCCTTTGAGGTCTTGGAAACTCCAGACCCTCTCTGCCATCCCTACCTCATTTTGGGTGTATCTTCACTACCAAGTTAAGGAATCATCATTCGATCACTTGTGAAAACATGATGACAGAGTTTCACACATCTCTTGTCTAGCTCTACTGTCCTTTCTCCACAAGATAACCTTGAAGAAAGGGCAAAGGTGAGATTTTTCTGCATGGGTACCTGGGAAGGAGGCCTCTAGACTTCCTTAAGGAGGTAAGGAGCCAGCCGGGGAAGCCCAGAGACGTCGTTCTTTCTGAAATCAGTTTGCACATCATCCAAAATCTTCTCACAAAAAGAAGCCACGAATTTCCTTGACTCAAGGAACCCTCAACCTTGGCTCAGATTTGCCGTTGTAAATAGAAGTGTCAGGTTTTGCATTTGAACTCTTAATTCACCACATATCACCCCTGCCTAGAAAATTAAAAAGTAAAACCTGTCCTTGTCCAAAATAAATCTAATAGTCCTTTCTTTTTTATGTAACATCTAGAGATATCAGGCAAAACAAAACACACACAAAAAAGCAGTATATCAAATAATTTATAACTTACTCAAGCAACAGAGAAGTAGTTCAAACCATTCAAACCACTGAGCATTTTCATGTATTTTTAAATGGCTCCTTTTATATGTACAGCATCTGTTTTCAAGAAATGATCTTGGAGAAAGTCAGCCATCTTCCTACAGAGTCCAACTTTGAACCAAGGAAGGAACTAATATTAGATTCCCCTAGACACAGGTGCCCTGTGCCACCATTTCTCTCCTACAAGATATCAAACACCTCAGACAGCTCCTGAAGCAGAGAACACACACACACACACACACACACATACACACACCCAAACACACACTCACACATGGGCAGCCCACGTGAGGTTGAGAACTGCATAGAAACAACCAGGCTGAGCCGCTCCATCAGCCCCTCCCCTCCTCAGAGCTAACATGTAGTGACAGAAGCCAACAGCAGCCCCAGACTACTTCACTCACTCACTTGAGCTGAAAAGAAAACAAACGTTTTCAGTAAGATAAAGCTCTTAGAACCCTTCATTTGCCAAATTAGAGAATGCCAAGCCTAACTCCAAACCAGAAGACCTTTCATCTCAACCTCCGCAGAGTGGAGCCCTCACTCTGATTACACAGTGTTTCTCTCCTGAGTATAAGGTAGGAGATAACTAGCCTCAGCCCCAGCCCCAGGTCCCAGCCCCAGGTCCCAGCCCTGCCCCAGCCAGACCAGGTAGCTACCTGAGATAAAGGAGTACGCTGCTAGGATGTTGCTGAGCAAAGCCATCTCCGTGTGTTCAGTGCTGTGGCTGACGGGCAGCCTCATGTGGCATCCAGAGAAGACCTCCTGGAGATGCTTCGGCTGAGTCAATGTGGCCACACTCCCTCTCTTCTCTTCTGTTGGGGAATATAAAGCAAGTGATTAGACGCATGCTGCTTTTCTGAAGCCATGTTCCAAAGAGCCCGTCTCCTAATGCCAGTGAGCTCTCCAGCCAGAGGCTGCAAATATCTGGGGTCTTGTCCTCCTTGCTCAAGCGAGTCTATCGGTTTTCAAGGAAGCAGTAACTCTTTGCATCCCTTATTTCCCTGGCCTTTCCCCTTGCTCTTCCCCATCTCCCCACTTTAACACTCTCTCTTACCTTTCTTGGTACTCTTTATTGCAATCTCCCCGCAATCTTATTTGTAGCCGATCAGGTCTAAATTTCTAGTGTCCAAGCCATAGTCCTCTCCTCTCCTGCGCTGCTTTCCCAAAGCCTGTACTGACGACACTTGTGTACCTTGATCAGTTTGCCTCATCCATCAGGTCACAAATGTGTGTCCTTGGCAGTGGGCCAGTGCTGGCTGTGCCATAGCTGCCAAAATGGTTCCAGTTTTAAAATACCCACCAGAATTTGGGAGCTTGAGCCCGCTCCCTGTCCCAACTCCATGACTCCACCTGTGGCTGTGATGGACCAAACACACACACGCAGCCCACAGAGTGTCCACCCACAGAATCATCCCTCCAGGGGCCAGAACAGGGCCTTGGGATCTCACTCTTCAGTGACTTGGCCCCTGGCTGGAGGAGCAGCTCCTCTCCCCCAGCTACCTCAGCGGCTCAGACACAGCTTCATCAGTGCCCAGCTCACTCAGCAAAAGCTTCACAGAGAGCTCCTGAGCATGAGGGGGAGAGAAGTGGCGAAGACTCCATTGACTCAAGTTCAATATTATGGTGAGCAAAGGGCTGGGAACTGAGTCACTGGGTACAAAGAAATGTCAGGTCAGGGAAAGCTAGAGAAGCAGAAGGCTTCAGTTCTCCAGGAAAGAATGTGGGCTCTCAGAGGATTACAGATGTCAGTAACACAGGCCACATTTAGAGGACCTGGAGAGCTGCAATTCCACAAGGTGCACGGAATGAGTTACAACAGAAAAGGGCGCTCTCACTCAACAGAAAAGACCAACTCACAGGTGAGAAGCAACTAACATAGGTGCTGGGAGCAGACATAGGCCTTGGGAATGGCAGAAAAAGGAGTAAGAGCTTCAAGAGCTCTGAGAAGGGGCTGGCCACAATTGAGGGATTCCTGAGCCTCTGAGCCAGAGCATGGGCCAGAGCCAGGGCCTCCTGTAGCAACCATTTCTTTGAGTTCCTAAAAGGTGACAAGTGGATGACATAAATGAACGGTCAGAATGACCCCCCTGAGTTCAGAGGCTATTCTGAAGGTCTGAGGACCTAAGGACCCAGGAAAACAGTGAAGTTATTGCAATATTTCCAAGCATGCGGTGAGACACGGCCATTCCAAATCCATTACCTCCTGCCTATCTCCTCTAATGCTACCGTAGCACAAGTCTCATCACTTCATTTCTGCTAATTCTGCAACAGTCTTTTACCTGGTCTTGCCTCTGACGTCTTCTTCCTGCTCAATTGTAGCACCCACTCTGACCAACAGTCTTCTTTCTACAATACAACCACTATCACATCGCCTCATGGTGTAGCCAGCTCTGTAACGAATTCCCATTGAACTTCTTAACACAACACATGCCCACTTCCACGATATCTGATCCCTATCGAGCTCCTAATTTACCTCTTATCCAAGTTGCACACATGTGCACACAGAAACACAAACATGCTTAATGCTTTAAAAATACCAGGATACTTTTAATTCCCCCAACACACCAAGCTCTTTCATCTTTCCATGCTTTTGATCATGCTCTTCCTCTGGTTCAAATGTCCCCTTTCCTTCCACTCATCTGTCTGGCAAATGTTTCATTTAACAGAGAATTCAAAAGTTCCATAGCAGTTTTAAAATCTTAATATGATTTTTTGCAGAAATAGAAAAATCTATGCTGAAATTCATATGGAATCTCAGGGGGCACCAAAAAACCAAAACAGCTTCAAAAAATAACCAAGTTGGAAGTGTCACTCTTCCTGATTTCAAAACTTATTACAAATCCTTAGTAATCAAAAAGTATGAGATTGGCATAAAACAGACATACGGACCAATGGAATAGAACAGATATCCCCCAAGTCAATCCTTTAATTAGAACATAAATGCTCAAATGATTTTTGACAAGGGTGCCAAATCATTCAATGGGGAAAAAGACTATCTTTTTAGCAAATAGTGTTAGTAAAACTGCATATCCACATGCAAAAGAATGAAATTGGACCCTTGTATTACACCATATTGAAGACAGCAGCTAAAACTTTTATAAAACTCTTAGAAGAAAACATAGGATAAAGCTTCATGACATGAAATTTAACAGTAGTTTCTCAGATATGACACCAAAATCACAGACAACAATAGTAAAAATAGCTAAATTGAACTTCATTAAAATTGAAAACTTCTGTGCATCAAAAATCACAAGAGAGCAAAAAGGAACCCCCGCATGGGAAAAAAATATGTGCAAATCATATATCTAATAAGGACTTAATATCCAGAGTCCTATATATTCTAATTCCTAACATCAGACTCCTATGACTCAACAAAAAATATCCGATTTAAAAATGGGCACAAGGGTTGAATAGACATTTCTCCAATAATATATGAATAGTCAATAAGTAGAAGAAAAGATGTTCAATGCCATTAAGCATTAAATAAATGCAAATCAAAACCACAGTGAGATATCACTTCATACCCATTAGTACGACTACTATCAAAAAATCAGAAAATAACAAGTATTAGAGAGGATGTGAGGAAATTGGAGCCCTGGCACTCTGTTGGTGGGAAGATAAAATTGTGTAGCCACTATGAAAAAACGGTATGGCAGTTCCTCAAAAGAGTTAAATTAGAATGCTACATGACCTAGCAATTCCTCTTCTGGGTATTTATTCAAAAGAATTGAAAGCAGACACTTGAACAGAATTTGCACACCAATGTTGAGAGCTGCATTATTCACAATAGCCAAAAGGCTGGAGTAACCCAAATGTCCATCCACGGATGAATGAATAAACAAAATGTGGTGTATACATACAATGGAATATTACTCACAGCCTTAAAAAGGAAGGAAATTCTGACACATGCTACAACGTGTAGGAACCTTACGGACATTAGGCTAATGAAATAAGCCAGTCATAAAGGACAAATATTAAGTAATTCCAAGTATATGAAATACCTAGAGTAGTTCATAGAAACAGAAAGTAGGATAGTGATTTTAAGAAACTGGGGGAAGAGAGGAAAAGAGAATCACTATACAGAGTACAGGGTATAAAGTTTCAGTTTTGCAAGCTAAAAAAAGTTCTGCAGATAGATAATGATGATGGTTAGACAATAATGTAAATGTACCTTATGCCAATGAACTGTACACTAAAAATAAGTTAAGATGATAAATTTTGTTATGCATATTTTACCACAATTTTACACATCAGTAATAATAATAACAATTAAGTTTTGATAAGGTACAACAGTTAATTTTGAAGGTTTCTTCATTTAGAGAATCCTACAATCAAGTTTTGTTTAAATTGACAGAAATGGTAACAGAATTATATTTTAATGGTATTAAAATTAAAGTCAATAGGATTCTAATTCTATCACATTACAAATATGGCTTAATTTTAAGTAAAACCCAAACAACAAACATTAAATTGACAACAAACATCAAATATTAAAAAATGAACAGTACTATAATTCTGTCACATTTATAGAATTAACAGGTGAAACATATATCAATAAATGCAAAATGTATTTGTGTAAAATTTAATTAAAAGTCACAATTTTAAAAAAACAGAATCTATAAGGAACTCAACTCAATAAAACACAAATAACCTACTAAAAATTGAGACTTTTGAACATAGATTTTTCAAAAGAAGACATACAAATGGCCAAGAAGCATATGAAAAAAAAGATCAGCCTCACTAATCATCACGGAAATGCAGATTAAGACCACATGAGGAAAAAAAAAAAAAAAAAAAAAGACCACATAAGATACCATGTTACACCAGTCAGAATGACTCTTATTAAAAAATTGAAAAATAGCAGATGTTGGAGAGGATGTGGAGGAAAAAAAGAACTCATGCACTGTTGATGGGAATGTAAATTAGTATAACCTCTATGGAAAACATATGGAGATTTCTCAAAGAACTAAAAATAGAACTACTATTTGATACAGTGATCCCACTACAGGGTATTTAACCAAAGAAAAAGCAGCAATTATGTCAAAAAGGCACATGTTTATCACAGTACTATTCGCAATAGCAAAAACATGGATTAACCAAAGTATGACTGGATAAGGAAAATGTGATCTATATAAACATGCACACAACAAACACACACACACACACACCCATGGAATATTATTTAACCATAAAAAATATTGAAATCACGTCTTTTATAGCAACAGTGATGGAACTGGAGTCCATTATTTTAAGTGAAATAACACAGACACAGAAAGTCAAATACTGCATGGTCTCAATTGTAAGTAGAAGCTAAATAATGTGTACAAGTGGACAGAGGGTGTGGGATAACAGACGGGAGACTCGGAGGGGTGAGAAGGTCAGAGGGTAAGGAATGAGAAATTACTTAATGAGTACAATGTAAGCTACTCGGGTGATATGCTACACTAAAGGCTCAGATTTCACCACTAAGCACCATATCATGTAACAAAACTGTACTTGTGTCCCTTAAAATGATACAAATTAAAAAAAAACAAAAAAACAAGAAAAAGGTCTACTGCAGTGAAGTTCCCCATGAATCTTCCACAAGCCTTTTTTTGACTACCAAAGTAACCAAATATTCTCCTAATACAATTGGAATTATCAGTTTACATGTTTGTCTCCTAAACTGAAGAGGCATTTTATAAATTCTCATTACATAAGCCCCTGGCATGGTGCCTGATGAAAGGAGGCTCTCAGTAAATGCCAGCTGGATGGATGGATGAATGAAAGACCCACTGACACTAAATGCCCACCAACCCAGGAATGGATTAAAAGCTGTGGCATATGTACACCATGGAATACTATTCAGCCATTAAAAAAGATGGAGACTTTACATCCTTTTTATTAACTTGCAGAAAAGTGGAAGACGTTATTCTTAGTAAAGCATCACAAGAATGGGAAGCATGAATCCTATGTACTTAATTTTGATATGGGGACAATTAATGACAATCAAGGTCACAGTGGGAGTGAGGGAAGGGGAGAACAGAGAGAGAAAGAAGGAGGGAGGGGTAGGGAAAGAAAGAGCAGCGAGAGGGAAGGAGGGAGGGGGTGGGGTCTTGGTGTGTGACACACCTTTTGGGGGCAAGACCCGATTGCAAAGGGACTTTGCCTAACAAATGCAATCAGTGTAATCTGGTTTAATGTTCCCTCAATGAATCCCCAACAATAATAATAAAAAAAGAATGGTACCGTCTATACTGAATATATGCAAACTTATTTTTCTTGTAATTATTCCCTAAATAATTTTGTATAGTAAGTATTTGAATAGAATTTACATAGTATTAGGAATTATAAATGAATGAGCGATGATTTAAAATATATAGGAGGATGTGCATAGGTTATATGCAGCTATTCCACTATTTTGTATGGGAGACTTGAGCATCCTCTATTTTGGTATTAACAGAGGTACTGGACCTGATCCAGGACAATACTGAGAGATGCCTGTAGTCTTCACTAACCAGGCTTCTTTTAACTTTATTCTTTAAGGGAAATTTGAAATGGAAAATAGAATCTGTCTCATTATGAGATTACTAAGTCATGAAATAAACTGCAAGTTATGCCAAAATAAATATTCATCTTGCAAAAAATTTTATGTCTATTGAACAACAATTGCCCATTTCCCACCCAATGGCAACCGCCATTCTATTTTCTGCTTCCACTGGTTTAACCATTTTAGACGCTCCATGAGAGTAGAATCACGAAGTATTTGCCTTTCTGAGACTGGCTTACATCACTTAGCACAAAGTCTCCCAGGTTCATCCATGTCGTCACAAATGTTAGAATTTCCTTCTCTTGTAAGGCTAATAGTTTGTTGTGTGTATATGACATATTTTCTTTATTCATTCATCTGTCGATAAACATCTGGGTTGTTTTTGTATCTTGGTTGTTGTGAATAATGCTGTAATGAATATAGACATGCAGATATCTCTCTGAATTCCTTTCAGTTCTTTTGACTATACACATTTTTAGAGTATGCATCAACTTCAATCTCACAATTAATTTATAGGCTATTTTATTTGATGACTTGAGTTAAATAGTGTAAAAAATATTTTAAAAGTATGTAAAATGAAAGTGGATTGGAGAAAAACAATTTAGAAGCTTATTTAAAAACTGATTTAGACTCAAATCAGTTTAGAGACTGAGGCCAATTAGAGCAGAACAAGTAGATGTGATAAGAAAGAGCTATATGTCAACACCTATTTCTTTTTAGATTTGTTTGAGAACTGGTTAAATGTTTGTGAAATGGCTAATGCCAAACCTTTGTCAGAGCAAATTTATTTAAATTAAAAATATTGATTAAATTTATTGCCTGTAGCATTTATGGAAGTGAACTTACACTCTGAAGAGAATTGCTTTTTGCCTGTTTTCTGTGGAAATCTGACATTAGTGGCTGTTTGGAGATTACCCAATTAGATGTGGCCATGGTAGTATTGCAGTGAAAAATCAGCTTTCCCCTTAAAAGAAGGTATTGTCACCTTAAAAGTGACAAAAATAAGTAACTGAAATGAACTTGTTTGGGTTTTTGAGCTTTAAATTTTGGTGGCTATTTTTAACCCCATATGTAAGCCATAATTCACATCTCTATGTGATCTAATTTATTCCTTTAAATTTTACTATCATTGTCAATGTTCGAGATTAGAACCAAATATGATAACTTAATGATCAGACAATTTGATGACAATATCATCTAAGAAATCATACAAAATAGACATCATTTTTACCATTTAAAAAACTTGCAGATGTTGGATAAATTTGATTTAGTTACTAAAGAAGTTGGAGACTCACAATGTATAAGAAAGGCTAAGATTCCAACTGCTAAGATTGGAAGCTTTGTTTTAAATGGATTAATGGTAAAGTTTCATTTTATTTTTTAGATAAACTTTGCCAGTGTGAATACATATATTTTACATATTTATTACTTGTAAATGTGTAGAGTTTCTACCATGACTCATGCCATGATCTAGCACTAGGCATTATTGTGTTTGAAAACCTAGTCCTGGACGGGTACTACATTCATTCATGAAGTTTAATGCTAGAAATAAGCAATAAATAAACATATATGCATATACATGTACATATGTATACACCTTAGACATATGTATGCATGTTTACATGTATATAGATCAGGTGGTAGTAATGAATGTTGTGAAATAAATAGAAAAATGGTATTATTTTGAATAAAATTATCACAGCACATATGATGATTATTTTATATTATGGTCATTATTTTATAAAGTTAATTAGTAAGGAAAATTTCTTTTGGCTGATATTATACTCAGCACCATATTTCTACTGACACTGAGCATGTATAAACTAAATCTTAGATTTAATTGTTAAAAAAACAAAACAAATGAATATTTGTTATAATTCAGGAGGCCTAATAAGATAGTAGCCATTCTTTTTTGCTTAAGTAAGGCAAAGAGGTAAACAAAATAAAAGAAAAAAAAAAAATAGCACTATCACTGCTAAACTAGGTTGTAGGGCATGGGTTAGTTTTGAAACATTAATGGTTTTTTCAATACTAACCCCAGGTTAGATTCAGCCTATCTACACATAGAAGATGCTAAAAAATTTTACCACTTCCCTAGAGGCTTTTCTTCTTATAAAATGTAATTGGTATATTAACAAATTTAAGTGTTTATTGTGCTTAAGACACAAAATATATTTTATCCTCCCAATCGCTCTTATAATTTTACTTAGTGGAGAAAATTTTTCTCTGTCCCTGGATCATTATTTCAACTGTCATTCCTGCTTACTTTAGGGTAACAAATATGCCTGTAATTACTTCAATGTTATAAACAAAATGTCAATTCTGTGACTAGAATGCCAAAATCAAAATACGGATACAAACTCTGATGTTGTTTGCCTTAATTTAAATATTTTACCTTTTCTTAGGTGAGTATACTTTCAGAGAAGAAGGTATTTGGCCGTCTCATTTTCTGCTTTTTTCTGAACCTGCTCTGTGTGTGGGTATGTGTGTGCATCTGTGTGTGCCGGCATCTGTGTTGCACATGTTTTGCATATATGCATCTGTGTGTGCATCATGTGTATCTGCACGTTTTGCATGTGTGTGCATGTATCATGCATATCTTCACGTGTTTTTGGTGTGTGCATCTGTGTGTGCATGCATGTATGTCTGCCCATATTTTGCATGTGTGTCCATGTGCATGCATATGTGTGCATCCTGTGTATCTTCAAGTGCTTTGTGTGTGTGTGTGCATACATGTGTTCATGTGTGTGTGTGTGTCTGTGTGTAAGTGAGAGAGAGGGATACAGAGAGAGAAAGTTCTGCATATTTTCTCACATCATTATTATTTCCCTTTGCCTTACATACACACACCAGCATTCCTAACATAAGATTCTGTTAAAGTCATTTCTTTTAGAACGAGCCATGCTCATAGAAGCACACTTGTTTCCACATCACAAATAGCTTATTGGTTTCAATTGCCCCATTCAACCAGGGGACACAAACTACATTTCCTTAAGTAATGTTAAGACTTAGGTTCTTCTCTGAGTAGCAAGCCACTTTTTTTCAAAACCTATGTTCACAAGTTAACTGACATTTACCTCTGGTGCACTCTATCAGATGATGTGGCTGATAGTAGAGTGGCTGTCTTTCCGAGGTGGAGGAGTGAGACCAGGGTCCAACAAGGGCTCGGCATTTCTACTGTCCCCTTTTTGCTTTGTTCTGGGTATTTAGGGTTTGCTACCTACTTTCTTCCTCTCTCATTTTCAATTGCCAAGAGTGTAATAATTTCCAAATGGTTTATTTTCTTTTACTGAAGTCCATATTAGAAGCTGTAATACACATTTTATTGACAACTATTTTCTCAGGTTTAAGGGTACTCACTAAAATGCAAACTTACATGGAGATTTAACCTGCCATGCGTATGAAACATCTTTAAGTCAATAATTCAAAATGAGTCAAGCTATAACATTTAGCTAAATCTTACTTTCCCAGTATGCAATGAAAATGGTAACATTATTCGGAATGTTTCTATCCTATACAGTAAATATTTTAGCATATTATTATTTTATTTATTATAAATGTCCAATTAAGTGCTATTTTTAATTTTTATACTAGGTTATTAGTAGTTTTTTAAGTAATTTGTAGAAGTTCTCTATATCTTTCTGTAAATCTCAATCTTTTAAAAAATAAAGTAAATTAATTTCCAAGTAGTTATCTGTCTTTATTTTAGAATGTATTTGAATGGTATACTTTATTAGCCATTAATTCTCTGAATTCTTCCAGGCTGTAATAGGGTAATATTTTGTTTCAGATTAACTTATTATTTCAAATCAATGTATTATGTTCTTTTAGTTTATAAGAACTAATAAACAACTGATATTTATGTGTGTGAGTAAATAGCATAAATATATCATTAATATGTACTTATTAAATGTTTGTGTTTTCCTGGAGTTAGGCTTTGCTGAGTATTTTGTTTCATAATGACCTATTGCTTTGCTGGAATGTGTTTGTTGGGTTTAGTTTAGTTGCATCTATTATTTCAATAACATAGGACTATACTTATTTTGTTTCTTTTTTCCTGTCAGTCTCAAATTTTGAAAATTTTTTAATAGAGTGGTATAAACTGGATTAAGAGAAAGTTACTTCTTTCATTATGGCTGGAAAAATGAAACCATGTATGATATTAATTACCAATACTTTTCAGGTGTTGCATTAGAACATTTTATTGTTCATCTAAGGAATATCAATAAAACTTGGACAGTACAATGCACAAGTAGGTTAGGGAAGTTGTAAAATAGTCTTACCGTATATTAAATACTATAAGAAAATTTCAGTGAGATGTATATATGTTTACTGGGTAAAAGGAACCTGACCGTCACAAAGTTAAGGCTCTATGATAATAAATATAAGGATGTTCAGTATATTACACAGTATTTAGAATGTGATTTTTAAATTATCAGTGAATAAATGACGTATTTATGTATCTCCTTGGTAGTTTGTTAGGGAATGTAAAGCACACTTTCAAGTGAGTTTATCTATATTAGAAAAAAGTGTGAATGATTTTACTCTCTCCTAATAATAAAAGGCTTCACTTTTGCTCCCTTAAAATCATATTCTGCTTTTCTAAGGCATAAAACTTAGATAAGAAATTCCTGAGTTGCAAATAAGTGGACATAATAAATAAGAAGTCCCTACCTAGATTTATCTCATAATGGGTTTTCTGATTTCTGTAATTGAAAGAAAATGGACTTTAAACCCAGTGGTTTTCTCACATTCGTGCATCGTATCAAGCAATTGGCAGCAGATTCATGCTATGTCTCCAAGCTTAGCCGAAACACAGCGCACATTATATCATCAAAAAACCTGATGCATTCCATACTGATCAGTAGCCTATTGCATACCGATTTTATGTAAAATCTAGAAAAGAAATTAAAGTTGGAAAGTTCCAATAGTTTTCACAGATAATATAAAATTTAGTAGCTAGGATGAGAAAGACAGACAACTGTTATGCAAGATAAAATAAAATAAATATTACAAATAAGATATAGACAATATGCCATGGGCATTCAAAGAAGAAGAAAAACAGAAATTCATAAGATGAAAATAAAAATCAGAAAACTTTAAATAAAATTGTGAGGTAAAAATGAGATGCAAAAATATTAAATGTAAAATAACCATAGAGAATACAGTTAAAATGAAGAAATATGAGGTTTACATACATTAAGACTCAGTAATGAAGAAATAATTAGATGGTTAAGTAATTCAGTAAACATATGTTGATCTGCTAGGTTTTAAATGATAAATAAGATTAACACAGCCACTGCTTCTAATCACTCACACTTTAGTGGAAGAAATAAACAACTACTTCCACTAAATTTGATAATTTTAAAAGGAACTGCATAAATAGAGGTCCAGCTAGTGCAGATTTGTGAATCAGTGAAGGTTTGCTTGACCAAAGGTGGATTCAATATTGGAACCTAAAAATAATCATGAAAATTCCAGTTGATGTACAATGTTAATATATTTCTATGCAAGCACAACTGTTTGTAAAGAAACCATGTAACTGTGTTGTAAATGTTTGCACAGCTGGTTTTTGATTTCTTCAATTGAAAGTTATCACAACACTGTGCATCTCTCTACAGCATTCTTGCCTAACATCATTGATACTATCAAGGTAATTGTCTTTGGTTTTCTTTCTTTCTTTTTTTTTTTGGATGCTATTTTTTACTTTATGACATCAAAAAGCAATTCTTTCTCATGTGTAAGGGTAATTATAGTAATGGACCTTTAAATTATTCCACTCTCCACATTTCTTGAGAAAAACAAGCAGAGAAACCAGAATAACAAAATGAATAAACATTGTTTTTATGGCATCCTTTATAAGGAATCTCCATGAATGACAAAATGCATGGTGAGGATAAAAGCACAAAGATCTCTAGGCACTAGAACAACAACAACAACAAAAACCCACCCGCCCCTCCCTGGTTACTAGCAGTGCACAGGTGGCACAGGGCAAAGAAACAGGAGCTCAGCAATGAAAAGAGCGCAGCAGCGAAGAAGCTGGCAATGGACCCTCGCCGACTCATAGAGAGGACCTGTGATCAGCAGGTGACTATACTGACAACAGTGAAAGTAAAAGACGCCTCCACAAGCTTCAAAACAGCTTTGTTTAAATATAATTTACATCCCATAAAAGTTAATGTCTTAACCGTACAATTTAACCATCGCAACAACCCAATCACAAATTATTTTCATCATTCCAAAACTTCTCATGTTTCTTTTTTAGTCACTCCACAGTCCAAACTCTAGTCCCAGACAACCACTAATCTGCCTTCTGTCCATTTTATGGACATTTCATATGAATTAAGTCATAAAATATATGAGGCTTGTTTGTACCTCTATTATTTTTCATAGCATAATGTTGAGGGTCATCCAGGTGGCAAGTGCCAATACTTTGCTTGTGTTTATTGCTGTGTAGTTATTCCACTGTACGAAAACCTCGGGGGAGGTTTGGGTGGAGGGAGGGTGATGGGTTGGGCCACATCTATGGTGCATATTTTTATCTATAATAATAATAAAATAATAATAATAACAATAGTAATAAAAAAAAAATAGATTTGGGCTGGACAAGGTGGCTCATGCCTGTAATCCTAGCACTCTGGGAGGTTGAAGCAGGTGTATTGCTTACGTTCAGGAGTTTGAGACCAGCCTGAGCAAGAACAAGACCTCCGTCTCTAAAAATAGCCAGGTGTTATGACAGGCACCGTGGCGGGTGCCTGTACTTCCAGCTACTTTGGAGGCCAAGGTGAGAGAATTTCTTAAGCCCAAGAATTTGAGGTTGCTGTGAGCTATGACACCATAGCACTCTACCAAGGGTAACACAGTGAGACTATGTCAAAAAAAAAAAAAAAAAATAGATTTGATTTCTGATTACTTTTATCTTAATTTGGTTTAGAATAAACCAAAACTATAAATATTTGCTTCCTCTTTGATGCAAACATACTTTCTTCAAGGCCTAGTGTAACTGTAAAATTTAGTAAAAATTTCTGGGAAATGGGAGGACGAATATTTTTAGTATATATTTTCTTTTCCTTTGAAATGTAAATTTCTGGGCCGTGCCTGTGGCTAAAGGGGTAGGGTGCTGCCCCCATATACTGAGGGGTGGGGGGTTGGGTTGAATCCTGGCCCTGGCCAAAACTGCCACAAAAAAAAAAAATTTTTTTTAAATGAAATATACATTTCTGTGCCCCTTTCAGCTAGTTGTTTGCTAGCTTGTCACTGGTACATAAAAACTTCCTATGCCAAGAAATAATCTACAGTGCCAGAAAAACAATAAAACCCTCTGTGCTATGTGCTACTGGTTCATTTATTCATTTGAGTTTATCACTCCATTTCTGTTTTCCAAGCATCAATTAAAAAGAGCAACAAAGTAATATCTACTTTTAGCTGAGGTGGAAAAAAAATTAGCTCCAGCATGAATTCAATAAAC
>CAUYPK010057217.1:0-18009 GCA_963574355.1 Loris lydekkerianus | reverse complement strand
GTTGAACAGTTTGATGAGAATATTTCAGATTGTATATGAAACTAGCACATTGTACCCCTTGATTGCACTAATGTACACAGCTATGATTTAACAATAAAAAATAATAATAATTCAGTTATCCCATCAATAATAGTGAATTGTTTTAGACAAAGGGTCACAAACTTATGGTCCATAGGCTAAAAGCAACCTAGCTCACAGACACATTTTCTTTGATCTGCATACTATTTTTAAAATATTAGATTTTTTTTTTCTGCCTTGAATATGGGATGATTTCACACTAAAAGAACAATGATCTGGACTTCCAGTTAGGATGAACAAGGTCATGAAAGATGGTTATTCTCAGCATTAACAATGAGAAAACATCAGAAAAACTGTATTTTGTAAACCCATCATAAAACAGAAGAGGCAGAGAAATCTAAATAAACTAAATTCTAGAGACAGAAAAGCCTTTCATAAGTGAATAAAAAGAAATGCTTTTATTCTTGGGGACATGAGTAGGCAGAGATGCAAATCTTCAATATATAGGAGTACTCTACTCATTAGGAAAACCAAGATTAACTTGAAATGAGAGCTGGAATGAGAAATTGGATTCTAAATGAGCCCTCAAAGTAAACGGTGCTCCCTGGCAGCCAATTGTCCCCCACAGGACTTTCATTGTATATAGTAGCATGTGGACCTGGGCTGGAAATCAGAGCAAGAGCTCTCCTACAGAATGAAAATCTGGAGGCAGGAAAAGAAATCAGAGAGCGATGGGAAGAGAGAGGGAGAGATGGACAGAGAGAGAGAGAGAGAATGACTATCTTACAATCATTTACAATTTACTCCCCAAGGGAGAGCTCTGATCCCATCTTTGAGACATTTTTGAAACCAATGAAAACTTAATGGTTTTTTTGAATAAAATCATTATTCTTGCTGCTGAAAGAAGAAAGAACATCACCTTTCTGGGAGGTAAATATTAACTACTTCAGTTTTTACCGTACTTTTGTCCAAAATTCCAATAAACACAAAGAAAAATGACAACTCCAGTCAGGAGAAAAAATAGTCAATAGAAGCTGACCATGCAAAGATACTTACCAGTATTCATCAGGAAAATGTAAATTAAAACCACATTCCCACTAGCATGGCTAAAAGTACTGTGAAGAATGTGGAACCACCAGGGCTCTCACACATTGCTAGTGAGAATGTAAATTGACACAACATTTATGGAAAAGTATAGAGTTTCTAATAACGTTACCTATCTTATGGACCAGAAATATACTCAAATACACGTACCAACATATATGTATCCATGAGAAATAAGTGCGTATGCCCACAAAAGATTTGTCATGAAAGTCCTTAGCAGCTTTATTCACAATAGCCAAAAGTGAAAATAATCCAAATATTCTTTAATGAGAGAATAGGTAAATAAAGTGGGGTATTTAGTACTACTCAACAATAAAAAGGAATGAACTGCTAATACCTGCAACATGGATGAATCTCAAAAGTATTATATTGAACAAAAGAAGACAGACACAAAAGAATACAGACTTTAAGATTTTATTCATAGAAGTTCAAGATAAAGCAAAGCTAATTTACAGCTACAGAAGTCAGTGGTTACCTTTGATGGGAGGCAGGGTAGCTATTGACTGGGAAGAAACACAAGGTAAATTTCTGGGTCGTAGAAATGTTCCATGTCTTTATATGGGTGGTGGTAAAATGTATACATACATAAAAATTAAGCTTCATGTGACATATTATATGAAAATACATCTTATTTTTTTCAAAAACATTAAAAAATCAGGCAACATGCTCTCACATGGCCACAGTTGGCTGGGGGAATGTACATACCCTTTTACCACAGTCCCCACCAGTCTCTATTGTTCACCTCCAGCCTATCACACCCATTTCTGCCAACTGCCTGACTCAACGCTGCCCAGACTCAACCACCTTCACACACTGGTCAGGCTGAAAGTCCTGAGCAAGGGCACCACAGTAACCATCAGCTCAGACAGCTAGCTAGCAAACTACCAGATCTTATTTTCCACCTAGCATTTAGAAATAGGTCTACCTCCTTCATATTGAGCCAACAACAATCCAATGGGGCAGGAAGCCTCCAAAGAGAGATCCTGAATAGTAAAGACTGCTGAACTTTACTTCTGAATAGTAAAAATCACTCAAGCAATTAATTAGAAAATAAAAGCAATGTAATGGTATTTACATTCCCAGCTGGTGAAGCAGGTTGCATTGATTATACTTTTTACTCACTTAAGCAAATCATGTACAAATTCTATTTTAACAGAGATAGACACTCTGTTGCCTCTGTTCAGTGTCCAAATACAGGGCTTATGGCTATGCTTGGGGGGCAATACAAGAAGGGAGTCTCACAAAGCAGCTGAGAGCAGTAGTTAAGGCATCAAACCCAAAATCCAGGACCACTCAGTTTATTGACTTGGCACCATTTGTGTTATAGACCTGTGACACTCAACTAATTTATCTACTGGTCTGGCACAGCCTTGACCAACCAGAACTGATACTGGCCAAATCATGGCGTGGGGTCCTCATAAGTCTTTCAGTGACTATATCAGTGAAAGGTCTGGGAAGATCCTTAGGGCAAAGTCCAGGGCCTATAGAGTAGGAGGAAGACTCTCAAGGCAGTGGTTATGTACCAACCAGGGTGAACATATTAATATTGATTAAGCAGCCTCATCATAGGAACGGGTACGGGGCCACAGTTCTGAGCCAACTGTGCATACTTCTTCCCAATTCTGTATTTAGTGACACAACAGTGATGGCTCAAAAAAAGCCATGGCAGGACTATTTACACCATGGAAATAGGCAAGTGCTACACAACAGCATACCCCCACCACCACCTACACACACCTCCACAAGCCTGTTACCAGCACACTGCTGGTCAGGACTAAATAGCAACCACAACCTCACTCACACTCAGGACAATCTCTGGACTCCAGGACCCTGGTGACAGTCAGTCTTCTAAGAGCTTTAAGTACACACATTCATTCACCTTCACAGCAACCCCACAAGGAATCTCCTATTAGTATCCTCATTTCACAGATGAGGCACTGAGCTACAGAAAGGTCAACTGACTTCTTCAAGGTCACACAGCTACTAACAGCACAGCTGAGTTTAAAACTAGCAGGCTGGAACCAGAAACCACTTGCTTCACTCTTACGTAGCACTGCCCCTCTTCTCTTTCCTCTTTCAAAACTTCAATAGGCTGTGTACACTCCGTCAGCCATGAGTTCAAAGCCCGAATCACCAGCTACAGAAATCTAGCTTCCTCTCCCTCATTGGTGAGGAAGGCCTGGAGGTTGGGAAATAATGTTCTTTGCCCAAGTCTTACTTCTTCAGGAGGATGGGAGATGCCCAAGTCTTACTTCTTCAGGAGGATGGGAGATACATGCCCCTCATCATATGAAAAGTCCCTCTCCCCATGCTTTATCCCCAAAAATGTGCCTAATGATACCTACTAAAATGCAAGATTAAGTTTTCATTGCAAAAACAGATGGACATGCAGTATTATTGGTAATGGTTTTCCTTATCCCCGTTCTCACTGCCCTGTCCTGCCCTTCCCTCTCAGATGCTGAGGGCACACAGCCTCCTGGCCCTTGAGGCCCCATAGAAAGTGTTGGCCTGCTCCCGGGTATCACAAGTACATCCTGGCCCCAGCCCCACACAGGGCCCTGGTCAGCCTCTGGGAGGTCCTGGCTAGCAGAATGAGGACCAGATGGCTGGGGAAATTACCACAATTTGATTCCACGTAATCCATAAACTTGGATGAGCTAATTTTTCTTCACATGCATCGTCTTGTAATCCCAGGAAAAAGCTGTGAAGAGCAAAGGGCATGGTCCTTCCCACCTCCACAGCCCCAGTGTGCTGGGTAATCCCTGCTTTACTAGACAGAGCTTCTGAAGGCCAAGGAGCTCTGCCAAGAAGCTGAGGAGATGCTGTCACCAGGGCTGTGCTGGCTCCTCAGAAGCCTAGTATTTAAGGGTTGGGAAGGGGAGGGGAGGCCCCTGGGTTCCCAGCAGCTCACAGCAGACACCAGGGATCCTACGCTGGAGCCAGGCAGATCCTATGGGGTGTTTGGGCAAAAGTCCAGGTGGGGAGTCAGGACTCCCAAAGTCTCTCTCCTTTGCCTCCACTCTGCGTGACTCCCCTTCTGTACCTCTTTACCCCAAATGTAAAAAGAAAAGGTAGAAACAGGTCATTTCAAGAGCCCACCTTGCATCACCCATTGCCATGCATGAGCCCCAGGCCAGCAACCCTTCCCTGTCATCAGGAGCTGATGACCAGACAGGATCACCCAAGTGTCACCTCAAGGCAGGCACCCCACCCTGACTGTCCCCAGCACCCAAGGAGTCGGTGCCCCCATGACCTCCGCACCCCCAGCTCACGAGGACTGGGTTTAAGTCCCAGCTCTGCCACTGACTCAGAGTGGGACAGGGTCGTGCACTTCATGTCTCCAGATCGATGCTTCCCTTGTCTATCAGGAACACTTACATGACCCTGCTTTATCCAGGCAGCCTGTGAGGCACCGAAATTAGGACACTGGGCTACAGGCAGAATCCAGCGTTATCAGTCTGCTCAAAGTAAAACTATGTTAAATTGAATGAAATGTACGGGAAAATGCTTAGATGTTGGTGTTATTATTCTTCTTCTGGCTCTGTCTGCCCTTTCCAATTTTACCTCTCCTGAATTTCCACACCCTCTTCATGATTCTGCTTAATCCTATCAGCTCATTCGAATGTGTTAATGACTTGCTTGGTGACTTCTGGCCCCTAACATAGCTGCACATTTGCAGTGGCCTTCAATGCCTTACCTCAGTTTGTAATAAACAGATGGCCACTCAGTGGTAATCACATGCCAGAAGGCTTTGGGGCAGGGGGACCATGGCCTTTCCCACAAGCAGCACAGCCTCGGACCTGGAGTACCTGGGCCAGTTATACATTTGTGTGTGGCGCCTCTCTGTGGACACCACATGTACTGCCTGGGACTCACCCTGGTATCAACATCAGACCCTAGCAGCCCCCACCAGGACAGTGAATCCAACTTTCTTATGTTGCTAGTGAGAAAACCGAAGCTGACATGGAGGTGGATAACTTGTTCAAGATCAGGCAGTTCCTTAGGCATTTTGCAAACAGAAATAAGCCATAGATAACAGTACCTCATAATTCTATAAGCAAGAATGCTGAAGCAAAGAGTAGTTTGCCCAAGTCAGTTTCAGAGCTAGAAATTTAGCACAGATCATAAGTGAATCTAAATCTTTCCTGTATACCCCAAGAAGTGAAAGTCCTCTTGCTTCTAAAGCCACATCTTCTCTAGTGATACAAAATCTGGCCTTGCCTGACAACCCTCGAAGTTTCCACAAGACCTGACTCAGCTGAGGGCCGTTCACCCTTCACTCTGCAAATGGCTCTGCCCGGGATGACCACTACCATCCCATCACTGTTGTCATTCCTAAATCTATCTGGAGGGAGCTGAAGATGAACATAGGCTACCCAGTTCAAGGATTCAGGGGTGCAAAAGTTCTAATGCAGAAACACCCTGAACAATGGGTTGGGGTAGGGGCCAGGGAAGTGGTTGTCACTGTACTCAACAGCTCCTGAAACTCTATACCAGGATTTAATCCAATAAAGGTCTGACCACAGTGAAAGGAAAGGCTGTAGTAGGTCAGGGATGGGAATATTCTAAGGTGAGATGTGGGTGTTGGCTGAGCATCAGTCAGGGTCCAATTAGGAAAAGTCACCCATGCCAGGTAGTTCAGAAGAGGGAATTTAATACAAGGAACTGGTTACACAAGTATTGAAAAGACTAAAAAATGGTAACAGAGGCTAGTGAGGCAACCTAGTTATTGCCTAGTGATTAGCAAGAACAGAAGCTGCCACCAACCCTAGGGGTTGGGGGGACAAAGAAATGAGGCACTGCTCCCCGCTCACTTATCCTGCAGGAGTATGAATCATGAAGACTTCAAGAGGCACTGGGACCACACGCAGGGATCGCCACCCAAGCAAAGAAAGAGGAGGAATGCCTGACTCCTCCTCCCTTCAATCTTCTCGGTACCTCTTATTGACCAAATCCAGCTGGAATCCAGTTGACGAGAAAGTTTGAGAGAAGTGATTTGCCATGGTTACCCCCCCCTCCACCCATGCACATGTGTATACATCCACATATGCAGCACAACACTCAGCATGGAAAGCTAGGGAACAAATCTGAGAGCAACAGGAGAATGACCTGAGCCACGTGTGAGGCGAACATGAAAGACACTGCGAGGGATGCAGCTCAAGAACGTGTGTGTATATGACATTCATTTCAAAGGTGTTTGCAAAGCATGCAGGGGTGTGTTTTGGTGTGACCGCTCAAGGGTATATATGTATCAGATGGATGCCAAGGATTTGTACCTGTGTGTAAGAGGAACAAACACCCATGGATGCCAAGGATTTGTACCTGTGTGTAAGAGGAACAAACACCCAAGGGTTTGTATGTGATGTGAACATCCAAGGCTATGTGTGTATGTGATGAGAATATTAAACTCCTGCCATGTGCACGTGCTATCAATGTTCAAGGTGTGTATGTGATGAGAATGCTCCGAGCTGCGTGATGTGACAGTCATCCAAAGGACTGTGTGTATGACAGGGGAAAGGAGGTAGGGAAAGTGTGGACAGCGGGCAGAGGGGGAGAGAGAGACCATGTGAGAGACCAGGGAGAAAGACTGGGTATAAAAGAATACAGTGCACAGAATTGCTCCCTCTGTACATAGTAGAAAATGTGACGGGTGTCTTCACTGGGGATAGTTATGTATGTTAAATTTGTCATGTTCACAGATGCACAGGAAATAATTAAGAGGAGAGAGTTCAGAGGAAGCTGTAGGTACAAGAAACATAAAATTCACTTTAACAAACATTCTTGTTCATCCAAATGAATGTCACCAGCTTCAAAGTAGTCACCTTAAAAGATTAAGTTTGTATTTTATCGATGCAGTCATGGTCCAGTGAGATTTTTGGACCTGTTTTCATAGTCCATCTATGTGCCAGACAAAAAGTCTATAATCATTACTCATAATCACATATTCTTATTGGCTGAGGCTAGAATGACCCAACTTAATCACTTAATCACTACCATCATTGGCTTAAGAACTTCTCCAAAACCCAAATCTCTCTCCTTAAAAAAAAAAAAAAAATGCTACTGTGTCACCTTTGAGGCTAAGTAAGCTTCCTTTGGGACAATGGATTAAAACACAGGCTTCACTGCTTGATAATTAGCTGTTACAGATGGGAGTGTGCAGGGAGCTACAAACAATTGGGAACCAAAAGAAGGCTGCAAAATCTGCGGACCCACATTCTGTGCACATCTGACTTTCATGAATTCAAACTAATATAACAGAATTTTGGAAAGTGAGACAAGTAATGCCGTCAACAGCACAGACATTTTCATTCTCTCTCCCTGGCCATGGGCTCCTCTCTGGAGGGAGTCTGAGATGGCTGAGATGCCTCTAAAATTGGATCCTGAATCTCTGTCTTTGTGTGAACATCACATGCCATTCAGCCTAATTCAGAATCCTCTTCATATCCTCACAAACTGCCCCAGTTCAGGCCTTTGTGAGAAGTGGGGCCATAGACTTGCACTTAACTGCCCCTCAGGGACAGGTAGGGGAATCTTAGCATTTTATGCATCATGGCCCCTACACACAAGCCAAATGGTTAACCTTCCATTCAACCAAATAAACCATCCTGGAGGAAATCAAGTTGGACTCCCCAGGAGACCTGGGCCAGTCACCGATGTGATACCTAAGAGAGATTTCCATGGTAACCTTGACAACACCCTATTTATGATTTATACGCTAACTTTGGAATACAGCCTCCGGGTTAAAATGTGACTCCACACAAAAGATCATGGAACTCATTCTCATGCCTTCAGACTACTTTTTGTTTTTTTAGAGACAGAGCCACAAGCTGTCGCCTTGGGTACAGGGCCGTGGCATCACAGTTCATAGCAATCTACAACTTCTGGGCTCAAGAGATTCTCCTGCCTCTGCCCCCCAAGTAGCTGGGACTACAGATGCCCGCCACAACGCCCGGCTATTTTTTGGTTACAGCCATCATTGTTGTTTGGCAGGCCCAGGCTGGATTCAAACCTGCCAGCTCATGTATATGTGGCTGGCGCCTTAGCCGCTTGGGACTACTCTTAAACTGTCATGGACCGTTAAAAAACCTAAAACACTGTAAAACAGTTCCCACAAGCACTGCCCTCCAGCCCCATAGAATTTCCTTCATTTTCCTCCCAGCTCCTTCCTCCTATTCTTGCCCACAACCATCTGGGAGGCCTGTCCTGGGCCCCTGGCAGGCTGGGTGCACAGCTCGTATCCCCCCTGGCTTGTTGATGGGCCTTTTGCTGCCAGACCCTCAGCACTAAACTATCATGATTATGTTGGTCAGGAGTACTGTCATCACCATTTTATCCCCACAGATTGAAAGTAAAACAACTTCCTCTACAAATATTTGTTAAAGGGTAATTAGAATGTTTCAAGAATTCGCTTTATTTGAAATTTTTCTTACTGTCTTAAGAGAAAATGTGTTGAGGTAATGACAAAGAACCCCAAAAGACTAATCTAGTGGATTGCTTAGAACCTTACTTTTAATGACTTGTTCTTATTTTATTACTTATGGAAAACGCCACACACTCTTACCAGTTAGCTTTCCCAAACTATGTTTTAAATGTTGATTTTTGTACTAAAGAAGTATCTTCAAAAATTCTCTTAAAAAAAATAAGGATTCAAAGTGGAAACCAAATAAACACATGTATATGTAAAAAAATAAAATAAAATAAGGATTCACTTTAATATTTAATAATCCTAAATGACAAGGAATTTTTCCCATGTGTAACTTCTCAAAATTCCTACTGCTGCAATTTTAATTCCCCTGATCTAGGAAAAGACAACTAATTGACACCCCCTATGTAAGTAATATACATACTTGAAGACCAGAATTTACATTATTCTGCCTCCAAGTTCAGTAACTTCAATCTCTTCAGTTTCATTGTTCTCTACTTTGAACCTGTCCATAATCTTGCAAAGCACCCTCATATAGCCCTTTCCAGGGATATATGGGCCTGCAGGAGATTCAGGAATTCTATGATCCAAAGGCAGGCATCCAGGCAGCATGGGACAATGGGTGATTTTAGAATCACATAGTTCTGGGTTCAAATCCTAGCTTCCCCACACACTGACTACGAGATTTTCATGGATTCTTCACCTCCCCAAGGTTGTCTGCTGATCTAAAAATAGCAAGAGAAGAACTGCAGTCCAGGGCTGACAGGAGAACTAGGTGAAGCAGATTATGTGGACAGGCCTATCTCAAGGCTACATGAAGTGGTCCCAAAGCACGGGAGTGGATCCCCTTCCCCTCCCGAGGACACAGCATCTGCAGCACTCCCTGGACCTGATTCATGGAAGCAGAGCTGGCCATAGCGCCCCGCATCCGCCCTGGCTGGCTGCGCTTGGCCTGAACTAAAAAGCTTCTCCAAAGGCAGCAGCCTAAGGCCAGGCGCAGTGCAGGTTTCCAGGGACGGCCCATCTACTACTAGACAAAGTCGATGCCAGGCATATCCTGCCACCTTGTGGCACTCATGCGTATGAGCCCAACCCAGCAATTAAAGCCCCGCCTTCACCCACAGACCCCTAGCTGGCTTCTTAGTCTGGGGATGTCCTCTCTCCTCAGCACAATCTACTCTAGGGCTTTCTGACCTGCAAGTGTCCTTCCAAACCCCCAGTCATTCCCCAAAGGCCCTGATCATGGGGTTCCTCATCTGACTACATTAGGAAAATTTTCCCCTGCTGAGCCAGAGGAGAACCTTGGGGTCCCTCTCCCCCCACCTTAGCCTACTCCTCAGTCACTACTTGAGACCCAAGTACCTGAAGCTTCAGCCATCAGTGGTGTGTCTGCACAGCCAAAGCCTAGGGACAAAACCCCACACTTTTTGCCAACCCACTTCAGAGGGACTATGGGTAGGCTAGCTGGGGTGTGTACACCTGTTCCTTGCTCTGGGCTAATAATGCCCTCCCTGACCATGCCCACCTCGACTCACAGGGGACCTCCCAGCCTCAGCCCCTCAGCTGCAGCATTGAATGAGCGGACCTATCCCTGAGCCTTCAGCAGCACCTACTCTGGAAGGAGGGAGATGAGCACTTTCCTCCCACACTTCCTGTCTTTAAACACTGAACTTCAAGGCAGGTGAAAGGTGACCAGTAGTCTAAAGTGACTAGCCATAATCTAGGCTCAATGGGCTTCTAGAAAATAACAACAGAGAAGGGCAGGTGAGCAGCCTTCATCTTGCTGTGTGTGCTCTCAGCTTAGCAATCTGTGAGCTTTTCATAATTGGGTTGCTGACCTTTCAGCTCCACTCCTTCTCCCCCCGCTGGGGTAATAGAATGGGTCAGCAAGTCTATTCTGTTCTTAGTGCCCCCACAAGCCTGTGCCTAACAGTGGCTCTGGATTTCCTGGCCCAGGGTGGGATGGGGCTAACATGCCCAAGCAGCTGGATGTAGTTATGGGACTGACCTGCCACACACCCATTTTGAGATCGGCTGACGGAATCCATTAATGTCCAAATTACTCAAGTCCCTTTCCAAATAGGTCAGAAGTGCTTGGTTGACACAATGTATAACCTAGAAAAGGTTGAGAATTTTAAAAGCTAAAGATGATACAGCTAAATTCAGAAGCGGAATTTGGGAGCCTAAATATTTTTGAAGGAGGGAAACATTTACTGAGTGTTTATAACAAGCCATGCATGGCGCTAAGTACTTTCACATTAATTATCAAATTACCAGAGAGGTAGTATCATCTTCATTTTACAGATGAAAAAGGTAAAGTTAAGAAAGGTCAAAGACTAGCTTTGTACACAGGTCTGGGTTTGAATTCTCAACTCACTACTTACCAGCAAGTAATTCTAAGCAAGTTAACTAACTTTTTTGAGTATGTTTTCCTATCTATAAAATAGAGATAATGAGCTGGGTGTGGTGGCTAATGCCTGTAATCCCAGCTACTGGGAAGGCTAAGATAGAAGTATCCCTTGAGCCAGGAGCTCAAGACCAGCCTGGGCAACATAGCAAGACCCTGTCTCTATAAAATAAAATTAAAAATTAAGCAGGCATGGTGGTGCATGCCGATAGTCCCAGCTACTTGGGAGACTATGAAGTAGGAGGATCACTTGAGCCCAGAAGTTTGAGGTTGCTATGAGCTGTGAGCATGCGACTATACTCCAACCTGGGCAACAGAACAAGAGCCTTTCTCTAAAAAAGGAGCCAGGGGAGAGGGGGAAATGATGCCTGCCTTGCTGGTCTGAATAAAAATGAGACATGGACCTTGTAGTTAAGAGCCCACACACCATTCCTTCCACTCATACCACCATCATTAATAGGGATAGTAGTCATAACTTAACCAAGGTCATAAAACACATCCAAACCTGGGTTTTCTGACCTCATGTCCAGTGCTCACAGGGAAAGGAACTGGTTCACAAGTATATTTTGTGAAGTTAAGCATAGGAGCCAAATCAACAACTAATTATCTCACAACATGCTAAATGTAGAAGTACATACAAGTGCAGAAATGACCCAGCAGAAGGTAATCCTTGAGGATAAGTTACCAAGAAAAAGAAGTGTACAAGCAGGACAGTATTTTCTCCCTATTAGCAAAGGTGGAAACCAGGAGAGACTGCAAATCCTTTGGGAAAGAAAGGACTGAAGGGAGTAGTTGTATCTAAATTTCTGTTGATCCTTGTATGGATCTATATTTACATGGTTTTATATGGTCTACACACACGCGCATGCACATATACAGTTTATACGAACATACCTCAAACTGTAACTCCTGATCCCCACAGCACCACACGCCTTACACATTACTCTCTCTACCCACGCCAAAAACATCACCTCTTATTTTGTTCCCTGTTGATGATCCCCAAAGGATACACTAGAAAAAAATTTTTGGTCATGTTTGGCAGCTAGTGGAAGATTCAAGCTGGCACTCAGCAAATATAGTCATTTCTACTACAAGGCTAAAAATATTGCATACTGAATTATCATACTCCAAAAATATCAGAGAAGGGGGTTGGGACAGACCACTTGTAACCTATGGAATTGTATCACCAGAGCAACAACAAAAGAGAAGCCAAATGATGCTGCTGACACAGCTGAATTCCCACCAGGCCACACACCAGCCTGGCAGCCTTGGATCCTGGGGCTCATGCTGCTTCCTGAGATGCAGGTCCCAGCAGAAGTGAGTTTCATCAAAATTAAAAGTATAACCCAGGATGAGGCCTTCTTCATCAATTTTTTAAAACAAAGGGGGCTGAGGTATCATCACATCGTCTTCCATCTCACTTAAGTCTCCCCCAGTAGCTGAACATGGTGAAGGGCTAATTAATAGTGATTCTTTTTTTTGTGTGTGTGTGTGGTTTTTGGCCGGAGCTGGGCTTGAACCCACCACCTCCAGCATATGGGACCGGCGCCCTACCCTTTTGAGCCACAGGTGCCACCCCAATAGTGATTCTTGAAACTACTAAACCAGCCCTGCTTGCAATAGGAAAGGCACTTCTATAAAATGTTCAGCTTTTTTTCTTAAGTTATTCAATCTTGTCCCTAATAATTTCAAAGTATTTCCTGAGGAAAATCTTACTGAATTTTGGTTCACCTTGACATTATTTCTCTATTTACCAATTGCACATATGCTATTTCCCACTAAAGAAATAGCATAACAAACAGACCCTCTCATTGCAAGGTCACCCTGGTAATCCCTTCCTTTCCAGAGTAGAGGTGCTGAAGGAACTAAGAATATGCAATACAGTTTGCACACAAAGCTAACTCAAAAACCCAGAAAGAGAAAGTGCGACCTGACCCCCCAGCTGCATCCAGGATTCACTGCAAAGGCACTGCGACTGCTCACGGTCAGCAAGCCTAAGCTCTGGGGCAGCACCCCTTAGTAATCAGGGAAAGAGAACACATGTAGGAAGCAAGGGGCAAGGAGAGGAATGTCAATACTATGTGCCTCAATTTTGATTGCAGAAAGCAAATTCTCTGACCCTGAGCAAAAACATGAGGCTCCATGTAATGCAGAAACAGAAATCCCATTTCACAAACCCCCATCACACAAGCCAGTCTGTTTACCCCAGAAGGCTACCAGAGAGAACAGCAAAAGCGTCGGATGGGATGCAGGACTGCACTTACAACTGAAACCACTATTCTGAGCACAAGGGCACACCTAAGTTCCTTGCTTTCTTCTGCTTACTTAAAAAACTGAGTGCCTTGTATGCGCCAGGCACTGGGACCAGTGGTAAACCAAACTACATGCTCAAGAGCCAAGAGCTACAGCCCAGATAAAAGAGTTCAGTATCCTCCTCTACCACCACCAGGGACTTGCAGCAGGGCATGAGTCATAACCTGGCCAAGATACCTCCAGTAGTATTTTAAATGGGTAAAAATATGATTTAATTCTTTTCAAATACAAAGTACTTTTAGGAGGGAAGGGAGGGTGAGATTATTTCCTATGCTAGATTGATACATTTTCATATCACGTGGAAAAAGAAGGAAAATAAAATGGAAAATGGCTAAGAAACTATATAGATCTAGCTTTTTCTCATGGGCCTAGAAGCTTTCATAGAACTCAGGGGTTTTAGGTCGATTCCTTCCTTGTTGTTTCTTCCCGAGCCATGTCAGCTGATTCACTATAATACAATGCAATATTTGATTATCACTTTGGGGGAAATATGGAAAGGCACCCTACGAGGTGAGGCCCTCTGTTCATTGGAAGAAGGCAGTAGTCCCCAATGGGCAAATCAGCTGAGACCAACACAATAAAAGACTCATTTATTTCTCAGAAGTTAGTCTGCTATGTGGTATTACCTGCAAATGTGGGGCAATCACACATGTCTTTGAGGCCCTAATCCCAGTCTTGTCTAAGCATTGTTGGTAGGCAGCTCAGTCCATCAGAGGTTCAAAAGAAATCTCCTAACCTGGGCCAAGTATTTTGGTTTCAAATAGTCACCCAGCTCTTCCTTACTGACCCACACATGATGGCCCTTCTTCCCAGCCTGGGTAAAATCTCCAGTTAGTAGTAGTGCTTTGAAGAAGAATACTTTGGCCCCGAGGTTACTTTCTGTCCGCATTGCCTGGGGGAACTTGAACTTGTAGTATCCACAGGGTGCATTTCCTAGGAACTTGGCTTCTATGTTGTTTTCTGAGAGGGGGAAAAAAAACAAAATTGAAAGATAAGGACATATTCATCTGCTTACTATGGCTCTTAATATCACAGCATGTCTCTACAAGATCCAGCCCTGAGGTAAAAGCAATCCCTAGGAGTGAGGACTAGAGCCATTCCAGAAAAGAACCTCTTTCCCTCTCAATCCAAATGCTTCCTGGGCCATGGAGTCCAGATTCAGTGGATTCATTCCCATGTGCCAAGTCACTGCTTTTAGACTGGCAGTCAGAAATGCAACTAAAATAACACTGCCAGGGAGGAGAAGCACCTAGCTTCTACATTCAACCTAGTCACCACCTGTGAATGAAGGACCAGGGAACTTGGTCTACTAGTATAAAGTAAAGTACATCAACCTTTAAAAGGGGGAGGAGGGATGTCATATGGAATGCATTAAAAGGACTTCAGACTTGACTTCTACAGGGTAAAAATGTCATTAAAAAGTTAAAAGACAAAGATAGATGGGTACAACATCTGCAATCTAAAACTAAGAGTTAATAACCTTAATCCAGCATTTCAAAGGGTGAAGAAATTATGGATTAATTAATAAATGGCATGTGAAGAACTGGCTAACTAAACGAGATCCTTTGCTCAGTTCTCACATCAAAATTGATACTATACAGATATGGAACAATGATTTAACAAGAGAAAATTTAAACTTTCACAAAAGATTTGTTCACTCTGGACGGCAGTTTCATGGGCATTTAGCATTTTCTGAATTTTTAAATTTTTCATTAAAGAAGAACCAGGCCAGAAAGGAGTAAAGAATCCCCACAGGGAGCAGCATGTCCCAAAGCAAAGTCCTCATTATTGCAATAATATACCCATAGCACCTTTAACATAATGCAAAAGGTTCCTAGGTTAGAACATGGAATATATATTAATGAGCAGAAGATTGATGAGCTCAGGAACAAAGCAAAAAGGATATGTAGGCCTTGTTTGTTTGAATTTTTTTTTTTTTCAGACAGTCTCACTTTGTTGTCCTCAGTAGAGTACTGTGGTGTCACAGCTCACAGCAACCTCAAACTCTTGAGCTTAAGTGATTCTCTTGCCTCAGCCTCCCAAGTAGCTGGGACTACAGGCGCCCATCACAATGCCCAATTATTTTTAGAGACAGGGTCTTGCTCTTGCTTAGGCTGGTCTCGAACTCCTGAGCTTGGGAAATCCACTCACCTTGGCCTCCCAGAGTGCCAGGATTATAGGCATGAGTCACCGAGCCTGGACAGAGTTTGAATTTTTATGGGAAATCCTTTAAAAATTCCAGGCAGAGGCCGAGCATGGTGGCTCACACCTGTAATCCTAGCACTTCCAGAAGCCAAGGTAGGTGATTTCAAGACCAGCCTGAGCAAGAGCAAGACCCTCTCTCTAAAAATAGCTGTGTGTTGTGGCGGGCACCTATAGTCCCAGCTTCTTGGGAGGCTGAAGCAAGAACATCACTTGAGCTCAAGAGTTTGAGGTTGCTATGAGCTATAATACCATAGCACTCAATCCTAGAGTGAATAGGTGAGACTGTGTCTCAAAAAAAAAAAAAAAAAAAAATCCAAGCAGACAAGTGACAAGAGATTTGGGTTGTGACAAGAAGGCATATTTTACCAGTCATGAAGGACATAACACAAAAAGGAGACTTACTTGGCATCTACTTTAACGGTGTAGTAGTTCTCAACCACTGTAATTGCTCCCCAGGTAATATTAGAGATATTTTTGGTTGTCACACTGTGGTACAGAGAGGCTGGGGGGTAAGGTAGTGCTACTGGCATCTAGTGGCTTAGGGGCCAGAGATGCTGCTAAACATCCTATAATGTACAGAATAGCTCCTCCACAAAGAATTATTCAACTCCAAACATCAATAATGCCAAAGCTGGAAAAACTTTAGTCTAGTGAAAAGTAAAGAAGGTCACAACTAAAGCTGGCCTTATATAATAGGCCAGGCATGCTGCGTCACACCTATAATTCTAGCACTCTGGGAGACCAGAGTGGATCACTTGAGCTCAGGAGTTCAAGACCAGCCTGAGCAAGAGAGAGATCCTGTCTCTACCAAAAATACAAAAATTAGCCAGGCATCATGGCAGATGCCTGTAGTCCCAGTTACTCAGTAAGCTGAGTCAAGAGGATTGCTTGAACCTAAGAATTTGAGGTTGCTATGAGCTATGATGACACCACAGAACTCTACTCAGGGTGATAGAGTAAGACTGTATCTCAAAAAATAAATAAATAACAGTAATAATAATAAGGGTTGGGAATTAAGAAGGGACTATTCAAAACAGATCAGGTGGGACTCAAGAACTTACAGATGTAAGAGTAAGTAAGGTCAAGGATAACTCTCAGGTCACTGGTCAAGTGAACAGATAAGCAGTGGTATCAAGAAGCAGGCAGAGAGAAAAGAAGAAATATCAATTCTGAATGTACTACAATCTCAGTAAGACAAAGATTCTCACCTGGTCCAAGGGAAATCCATACCTACATTTTTCTAACTGAAATTTTTATAAACATCAAAATTTCCGCCCTTCTGCCACAAGAGGACACAGTGAGAAGGTGCCATCTATGTTCAGAAGAATCAGCACTGACCAGCTACAGTCTAGGCCCTGTCCAAACCCCTTGAGAAATCACCCAAGAATCTGGACTCCTGGGGGACAGGCCTCCAGACCTCAGAGTAAGAGTGGAGGGAAGTGCTGGGAGCTCAGAATTGTAGGTCAAGTTCCAGATCATTCTTAGCACCTGCAAGAGCACTTCTCATTCAATGCCATCTTCCAAGGGTTACCACTGTTCTGACCTCCAGCATTGTGATGAGTCCTGCCTATTTTTGAACTTCATATAAGTGGAATCATATAAAAATAGTTTGTGCCCGCCCGGACCTCCCTAAGAGCTACAACGCTACGGCGACATGCACTCGCCCAGACCTCCATAAGAACTGCACTGCGACTGCAATCGGCGCCGGCCCGGACCTTGGTAAGAGCTGGACCGCAACCCCCAACCTGCCACCCGCACCCGCCTGGCCTCTGTATGCCCTGACCAGGAACTGCGGTAGCCGCACAACCCCGTGTCCTCCCTCCTGTACCCTCCCTGCCTCCACACCAGCCAACTGGTCTGGCCAGGGACTCTGGTAGCCGCGTGCCCTCCAGAGCCCTCCCTGCCTCTGCACAGAGCCCTTCTCCTGGCCAGAGACTGTTGGAGCCTTGGGCGCACTGTACCAAAGTCACTGGGCGCCAGGCACTCCCAGAACCATGTGCACCACCACCCGCCCTGTTGCTGGATCCGGGTGTGTCACACTCCAGAGCTGCTTCCACAACCAGAACTCCCTGGCTGGGGCAGCCCCAGAGGAACTACACAGGGCCTAATCCTACTGGGTCTAACCTTGGAGAGACACCCCCCCAACTCTGAGGACGGCCAGAGGCAATGATGAAAAACAACATGAGGTGAAATCAACAGAAAAACTCTAGCAATGTGAACAATCAGAGTAGATCAACTCCCCCAAGGATCAATGGGGCAGACACAGCACAAGATCCCATGCACAAAAAAATAGCTGAGATGTCAGAAATTGAATTCAGAATCTGGATAGCAAATAAGATCGAATTAGAATTCTAAGCAGTAACCCAAAAGATATCTCAAGAATTCAACAAATTCAAAGACCAAATGACCAAAGATTTTGAATCATTGAGACAAGAAGTTGCATCCCTCAAAGATCTGAGAAACACAGTAGAATCCCTCAGTAACAGAATGGAGCAAGCAGAAGAAAGAATTTCTGACATTGAAGACAAAGCTTTCGAAC
>CAUYPK010057216.1:0-51713 GCA_963574355.1 Loris lydekkerianus | reverse complement strand
TTCTCTTGGGAGTCCTTATGTTGTGTCTATTCACATGTTCTCTAATCTGACTTTAGTCTTTAACTTTTTTATTCCTCAAAGTATTTTTTTCTTTTCTAGTCAGATTAGCATCATGTTTCATCTTTGTTCCATTTTTATCCAATTAATCTAAAAGGAAACTCATACTGCTATAATACCGTCAAGGTAGGGTAACATTGGCATTGGGCCCAATTTGGTACATCATGGCTCTTTCAGAATATGTCTGCTTCTTGAACAGCCTGCTTGATTGAAATTATAGTTGTCTGATCTATTGACTGCCTATAAAAAAAAAAAAAAAAAGAAATACAAGTTTAGATGACAACTTTCACAGGTGTTTTGAAAACTTGAAAACACCGCAGCCTTTGGGCTCTGCTTTGTCTTCTTTTAAAAATGAAAACAACATACCTTAAACATTTTTGCCCTCATATTATTCTTAAATTAAAAACCTAAAATAAAATTTAAAAATTTTAAAAAGCTGTATGTGAATTTTTATTAATTTTGGAAGAGCATCTATCTTAAAATTATGAAAAATGTCCTTTTAGTTACAACCTTGATATTTTCATGTCAAATTAAAAAAAAAATGGCTGATGAAGGCTTTCTCCAAAATTAATGTTACGGTTAGTGTTAGGGACATGTGTGTAGACAGAGAAAGAGAGAGATGGGAGTTCAGTAGATGCAGCTAAAGAGACACACCAAGGAAATTGTAAAAGCTGCTATAAGTCAACATTCAGAAAGTTTTAAGTTCTTATGAAACAAAAGAATTGTTAGAGACCCACAATGTTGTTTCTAAAGGTATGCCATAAATACCACCTCTTGAAAGTAGATGACAAATACCAAGAAAATCGTGCAATATTATCCCTGGTGTTCTACATTCAGCATAAAAAGAATCACTTGAGGTTTCAAGTAGCGTTGCCAGGAAGGCTGTGTTGACTTGAGGTTTCAAGTAGCGTTGCCAGGAAGGCTGTGTTGACCAGTGTGATGAAAATGTGTCAAACGGTATGTGAAGCTAGTGTATGATGCCCCATGATCATATCAATGTACACAGCTATGATTTAATAAAAAAAAAAAAAAGAAAGAAAGAAAGAAAAAAATCAAGTAGCTTTGTCCTAATTGGCCACACCTTGATAAGACAGAGCAGTAAACTGAACCATATTAAAAACAAGTGCTTTCCAGGAAACGAGTCCTGGACGTTCTTGAGAAAGGCTGCTTGTGAAGTAGAAAAAGTATTGTTGTGTTCTTAATTTGTTAAGAAGAAACATTTAGCTATGCACAAAATGTTCCATTAAAATCTATGCAGTGTGAGCTCCGGCAATCTTGGAGGATGTGGGGCCAATTGCTTTATAGAATGAAAGGGATGGGGGAAAGTTGTGGAGGAAGAGAGGGAAAGAAGGAAACAGAGATAGACTATATTTGGCCATGGAAAATGGAAAATCAGATCATATAAATTTAATAATTCCATTTCAGGCAGATTTGTGTGTGATTATCTGTTGAGCTTCAAAGATGGGCATCACTTATAATATATTCTGAAAAAGATGGCAGTACAAAATTGCAGGCAGGTCTGCTCTTAAATTAGCTGAAGAAAGTAATTCTTCAGACCTTTCATAAAAGTTTTTGGAAAGGAATATTCTTTGCATTCTTTACTATTTCAAATTAAATCAAAACAAAGCATGTTTAGCATTTATTCACTATGAAAAGTTCACAGGGTAGTTGAGAAGACTGCAGAGATTTGAAGAAATGTATATTTTATATTTGCATCTACTAGAAGTCAAATAAGTTCTCAGTGCTTTCTGCAGGATTGAGTAGCAAGCGCAGTGAGAATTAAGGAAAAGTAGTGAGGATGCACCTGTTTCTCATGCAAAAGTAACCTTATTAATTTAATAGCATAACATAGTTTATGCTGCATAGTAAGAATTTGAGAAATATTTTGGAATAAATGGAAGAACTAATAAATGATGAAATAAACAATATCAAAAATAAGGTGAAAAAGAATCTCCTATCTTTATACGACTTGCCCTCTGTCTCTATGAAATCACTGCTTCATTTGTTAGGGTAGGTATAAGACAATTTCAAGTTATCTCCTTTGAATATAATGCAAAGACTTATAAAGGCAATTCCAGGTACTCAAAGGCTGACATGAATTCAAGGACTCCAAAATCAGGTATTTTTCATAATTATTAATTCTATGAGAAGACAAAATATTATATCATTTTGCAACACGGACTATGAATTCCCTAAGAACTGGGTTCCAATACTAGACCAGCCATTGTCAGTCATGAATGAGTAGACAAATCAACACTGTCTGATACTCAACTTGCCCCATCTGTAATATGGGCACTAAAACTAATTTATAGACTGGTTTTGTAAGTAGAAAATATGGTGTTCTTAACGATGACTCTTATTATTTGTGTCTTTAATCCATAACTTCTGCGTCATGACTGAAGTGCTGTGACCCATGATGTGCGGGTATCATCTCATCAACTCTTTCTTCCACTTCCTTGTGAGATACCCAATTGAGTACTTGAGGGTGGTGGACCTTTAAGTAATGATAGAAGTTGATGTGTGATGTTTGAGAAATGGATGTCAGCTTACAAAAGGAACTTAGTTACACAGTGGATAACTTAAAAATATGTTGGGGGAAAAAAGTAGAAGAATAAACAGATAGCAGCTATGAAGGAAGTGAACTGAAGGTAACACACTTACACTGCTCTGATTGTTTAACTGTGTAATGACAATTAACATGCTTAAAATATGATTATAAATATGCATACTGGATCTAATTATCAGCTGTGTAATCATCTGTAGCATATGGAACAGGTCATGAAAAGAACCAGAAAGAGAATGAAAGGGCTGGTTCATATGAAAAAATGTAGTAGGGCACTTCTTTTATTGTTTTGTTTTGTGTTGGAATTGGTAACAGAGAAACTGGGATGGCACATGAATTGAGTGACATGTAAATTACAAGTCTAATTTTTCACTCTTGGCCCAGACTCAAGAAGTCTTATTCAAGAGGGCAGAAGGGAAATTCTTCTCTAAGTTGACAAAACACATTTCAAGAAAGACTAAAACTTCTTTGAAGGCAGGGAGAGGATCTATTTGCATCCTAGCACAGGGTTTATACACCAAGTGTCTAAAACATATACTTGTATATGGAGGGAAAGGGGGGAGAACAAGAAATATAGAGAAAAAGAGGGAGATTCCTTCCTGATCCTGGACTGGAGAGTAGGGATAAAGTTGCCCAACTCTGAGTAACTAGTGGTTGAAATTGTAGCTGCTCATGAAAATCGCCTTGACATGCTTCTTAAAAAAAAAACAGGTTGCCAGAAAAAAACACACAGAATTAGGAATCTGAGTCATTTTCCAAAAGAAAATCTCACAGGTGTTTCTAATGGTCAGTCAGGCTTCATAGACATTAGAGTAGGTGATAACATAAATGGGTCAGAGTTCCAAATTCATTTGCAGGATGAGACTGGCCCTCACCTCTTATAGGATAGGGATATAAAAGTTGGAGGTTTAACAGAGATAAAGGCTAGGACACTTCTATACTATATTCTGCTAATCTGGAGTTAAAGTAACTTCAAAATCCTTATGAAGAAACCATGTTCCACAAAATGTATAAGATGACCGGGCCTCATTTGTTTGTTCCTAGTGAAAGAAGAAAACTTTGGAAAACAACAGAGAGTCTCTATTCCCAGATACTCACACTGAGCTCTTCATTTGAAATGTGACTGAGTTTACAACTTCAGAGGTACCTGTACTTTCTGAGGAACACTGAAACTCATTTTAAAATCTTTAGTCCTTTCTTCGTCTTGGAGAGTACCACCTTATTTCTCTATAGTGCTGGAAAGTTCTTTCTGTATCATCAAATATATATATATATATATATATATATATATATATATATATATCACACACACATACATATGTTATATAAGGATCATTCCAATTTGCTAACCCTGGATATGCATTAGCAATTTCAATATGGTATATTAAAATATATGTATGTAAATGTTAAATAAGACCAGACAGTTGGATTACACCCCCATATGCTCCTAGAAATGGAGTGTTGCATGATGAGAGATAGAAAAAGCAGGGTTGCCAATTCAGCAGAGTTGCCTGGGTTGTTTTTTTTTTAATTTTTTTCCCACCAATATGATTAGTGATTAGTGAAACTTATGCACAGACTTACCAGGGTATAGAGTGCACTCAATCTAGCAGGTAAGACATTCTTTTACCATTTTTCTCTCTCCAAATAAACAATAGGATTTAGATAAGGGAAGGAGAAGACTTCTTAGACAAACTACATTCTACACTTAGTCCTATGACATTCATAATTCTGAATTTAGTCTGTACTCTAGAGTTATTCAGAAAAGAAACTGGAATTTTGGGTAGACTACTGCCAAGAACTTTATGATTCAGCACAACACTAACCCATCTTTTTTTATCAGGTTTAATCTGGAAGGTTTCAGTAAACTGAAATTGGATTTAATCTAGTACATTCTTTTACATATACTTCATTTTCTTCTAAAACATTTACCACCATGAAGACTACCATTTCCACCACTATTATAATTTCCGAAGCCAAAGCTATCTCCAAAAGCCCAGAAAAAGAGAATTGCTTTTCAGTATATTTCCCCCAGAGGATTTGGTTAAAAATGAAATTGGTAGAGGGGAGGAGGGGGAGGTCACGGTATATGGCACACCTCTTGGGGGCAGGATACAATTATAAGAGGGACATTATCCAACAAATGCAATCAATGTAACCTAATTCTTTGTACCCTCAATAAATCCCAAACATTAAAAAAAAAATGAAATTGGCTACACACACTAATTTATGATCTATACAATTTTCACATGCATGTTGTACTTGATCCATTTACAACTTTCACATCCTTTTATCTGGTCAGTAATGACTAAATGAAATCTGTGAAACCTCAGTTTGAATCCAGACTGTGCCACCTAGCATACACAAAATTGTCTAGGGTAAGTTGGTTAATCACTCTGATCTTGTTTGTTTGCATATAAAATGTCAATAATGTCATTCTACCTTATGAGGTTGTTTTGAAAAGCAAATAAAATAAGGTTTATAAAATTAGCTCAAGCAATACCTGTTATGCAGCACTCAATAAACTTTGCTTCTTTTTGTTTTATATCTTTATAGATAATGGAGGTACTTGACAAATACAGTATTATCTCCATTTATTTACCACCTCCTTAAGTTAAACTGATTTTCATAGACTGGACATGCACCTATCTACATATCAGTACAGTAGGCCCACTTCCTTATGTTCCCCACCTCTGTATGTTGACTAGCTTTTTACAGTCCCTTGGGTGGTCAACTTACAAAGCTTCTACTATAGTTGCAAATCGAATCAGTTAGTGATGCTGTGGGGCCAGGCTTGAAACCTAGGTTTATCTCACCACATGTCAGTTTAGTACCTGACATAATATACACATCATAATTAAACTTGCAGATGTCAAATCAGGCAGGAGATAAAACACTCTGGATATCAGAGTAGGGTCAAGAAATATCTTGATAGGCTTGTATGGTGGTAGCTGGAACTGGACCTCACCAAGAATGAGTATTTCTTCCATCCTATAGCTATGATACAAACTTAAACAGTACAATTCAAGGAAAGGAAAGGCTCGATCTGTGTTTATGAATGGGTATGTAGAAGTGTGTGTGTGTGTGTGTGTGTGTGTGTGTGTGTGTGGTGTGTACCCAGGCAGGCTGAAATAAAGGTATCCTAATTATATAATAATCCAAAGAAAGAATGGTTGCTTTTGAAGCATATGAGAACCCTGTTTCTGAAAGCATTCAAATCTAGACTGGACGGCAACTAGTAAGGCACTGTGGTTAGGATTTAAGCACCAAATGGATATAAACACTGAATATTTAAGTAGATTTCCAGCCCTGATACTCTACTATCATGTTATACTCAATTGTTCAAGTAAAAAAGACTTCAGTGTGGTTCATAGAAGAGGAGTAGAGAATCATGTATATTTCTAGTGTCTTTAGCTTGTAGTAAATAGTTGGAAAATCCATCAGAAGAACAAAATTATATCTCAACTGACACACTTCACCCTGGGCAGACCCCGGGCGACGTTCTCATGTCACTGAGAAACAAACTGGCCCACCCAGAAGAGAGCCTCACTGATCTTGATGGCTAGAAGCTTGAAGCCTCACTGGAGAAGTGAGCAGTCAAAGGGAGCTTGTCACTGCTGATTAGCTGAAAACAAAGAAGAGAGACAGAGAAAAGGAGGGTGTTTCTTTGTCGATATGGAAAAGATCCACCATCCGAGCTCAACAGCTGAGGGTGAAGTTAAGTCACCATCATCAGCAATAGTCACTTCTAGTTTGAGCTTAAAAATAGTCTGTCGTACAAAGAGGGGCACCAAGGAACACCTTTCTTTCCCCCCGAAGGATTTCTGGCTAAATGAATACTGTCACCTAACTTCTAGAGTCCCTGCTTTCAACATATTTGGACTCTGATTGTAGGTACCCAACCTGGGCTTCTCTCCAGTCAGGGGCAGATGGTGAGGTCACAGAGACAGAAGACTATTGATTTTAGAGCCAGGGACTAATCCCATCACATGCAGGTGCATTAGGAGATCAGAACAGCTCCTTGCACTTCCAGTTGCGTTTCCGTCACTTCTTCCTCCCCTGCTTACTGAACTTGTCACACCTAGAATTGAGGGTGTGATAAGAAAGGAGCAGAAAAGCACAACTGAAATACTTTCAAATGATGCTATGAATTTTGCAGAATGCAAGAATTGTTCTACACAGAACAGCAGCTTATGATTATTGAGGCTCCAAGGAATAGCACTGCCAGGAATTTACAGAGCAGTGGGGCTCTTCTGACGGGGAGCTGTGCAGCAATGTGCTCCCAGCAGCCTGACGTCATCCCGCTTTGGGTAGGGCGTTTTGGGGAGACTGTGGCTGAGGCTGATAGGAAAGAGATTATGCAGGTAGAGAAAAGCAGAAGTCCATAATTTTACTCACAGTTCCCCACAGAGTCAGGAATTATAGTTCAGGTGAATGTGGCAGCTTTCATGGGGTACAGAATTCAGGATATAAAACACATTTCATCCTGAGAAGTATTATGGTGTAAACTTTGATCCAATTCATCCCCCACCAAAGTCGATTGTGAAATGAATAAGCAGCCTAAATAAAAGGAATTGACTAATTGAGGTTAGGATTTCCAGAACAGAAAGTTGAGACTCTAATTAGAGAAGCCTCTTAACCCCACATGTGGAGCAAAGGAGCTGAAACAGACAGGACATGAATTCCTTCTGTCGAGCACCGACAATAGCACCATCTGACGAGTCCAACATCTGTCCCAATGACCAAACATATGCACAGCCCAGTAGAAAATGACAAGACATAAACGTTTCGTTCAGAGGTACCTCAAATATTATGTGAGCCTAAGGGAAAGCCAGAGAAATTAGGGTAGAGGGAAACCAGTGCCAAGGCTTTGAGACTTACCCTGAATGCCACACACTCACACACACAAACAAATCTTAGATTTTTTGCATTCCTGAAATATAAAATAAATACCTGTATTCATTTTAGAAAACCAAAACACCGGGAAAAGGGACTTGGCCTCAAGATTATTGCTCTCCATTATCTAGAGTTCAAAGAAGAAGTACTGGTTGCTTTTTTTGTTTACTTTGCAATTCAGATGTATTTGTTCAAATCCTAGCCCAGCTACATTTTCCCTTTTGTTTCAGTGGCTAACCAGCCCCTGAAACTAATTGTCTGCTGTTACATTAAAAATTAGAGTAGGAAACAAAAGCCAAAATAATATAGTTAATGAAAATCCACCAGTGTTTTAAAGTCATTAGGTGGCACAGAAGACCCTCTGGTTTATTAGGAAATGTCACCTGCCAACAGCTAACATTTGGACCAAGCCTTATATCACTGTCCTGGCCAAACTATGACAAAGCGGAGAAATTGCTTAAGCAAAACAAGGACAATAAAACAAAGGTTTTCTAAATTACTGTTGCCCGTGTCATTAAATTTCATATTGTGCATGGAATATAAATACATCACTTTGTTCTGCATGACAAGCAGAAGTGAGCATTCAGACATTACTCAGCCACTTAATTAAGTGCCTGGGATATTTGCAGTTAGCAGAAACTAATAAGGGAATCACATTTAAATTCAAATCACTCCTCAGGGTAGCTGTCTGCAACATAAGCAAAGCTTACTGGGTAGATGTTCCGCTAAATGCTCAGCTAAAAGCTCAGATCCACTGTATGTGTGAATAAAGAATAATTCCACTTGTGATTAAAAGTGAGAGTGAAACAAAAAAATTCTGTGAAGGATTTTTGAGTGACGTTTTATTTCCCGTTTTAAATACCCATTTTGTCTATTACTTTGTCTACCAGAACAAGGGTATGATTTAGGGCTTTGCTAGCATAGAGCAGGAGGTTCCATAAAAAACAAATGACTAGGCTGACCCTTTCCATGGCAGCCTTTCAACAGACCTGACAGGAACAGTCCCTGCACCACAGACAGTAAACAACAAAATTATAAAATCTCCATTCAGAAAAAAAGCAAACAGGAAACAAAGTGATTGAGGGTCACAGGAGGCAAATAATGGGGAGGAGAGAGGACAGTTCCACATCCTTACAACAAGGAGCCAGGAACCTAGTATGCCCAGTTCTGAGGATCTGCTGGTCCCCTAGCCACTGCCCAAGAGGGCGTTTATTTTTAACTCTTCTTCTTTATAAATTTTAACTTTTCTGGACTAAAACAGTCCCATATGGTTTCAAATCTGCCCTTGATTCCAAACAGCCCCCACACAGAGCCTCTTCAAAATTTCAAAGCCATCTGGTTGCCCGTGGTTCAAATGACCTTTTGATATCCCTTTTCTTACAAAGTGTGGATTTTCAGCCTCAGGAAACTGGACTTTCAAGCTCCTAAGCAGCTACTAAGGACAGAAATAGTGGTATACAAAAGACCTCATCACTTTTAGAGTCATATGCTGTAACACAAGGCACTTACAGAAAAGGGAGTGGGCTAGATTAGATTCAGATTGTGTACCCTTGTTCCACTACTGACAGAAATTACATAATTTCACATGCCACTATGCATCATTTTGCTACAGAAAACACAAATTCCTAAATTTCAGGTCCCAATTCCAGGTAGAAATAAATTAAATTCGAATGTTTTAACATTGCATTTGGACTGAACATAGTATTTTTGGTTAGATGGAAATTTGGCATCTTTTGCAAGTCATGAAATCTTTGAAGCATAAATTCTGATCATCACAATAGGTACTGTCACACAGCATCACCTCAGATATTGTCAAAGTACCATCTGGCAGTAGTTATACAGCAACAGATAGAAAAGGTGTAGGTCTAGCACCTAATTCTTAAAAGTGTAGAGACTACTATTCTTACTAGCATCAAGAATCATATAAGACAGACCTTATGTAGGGTATATAAGCAGAAAAAAAAAAATTTTTTTTTTTGAGGATTTACATAGAAAACCATACCCCAGTTATATCTGGAAAGAAGGCAATGTACATTTCAATTATATATCCTTTTATACAATTTGAATTTTTTACATATATATATATACTTAATATATATATATATATATATATATATATATATATATATATATATGTAAAATATATATGTTGTTGGAGGGGTGGCATAAGTAGACTAAAAAATGAAGTTTGCCCACAACTCTTCAAACTTTTCCCCAACTGCTTCTGTTAAATACTTCAGTGAGAATATTTTTAAACATTCATATGCATTCACTGAAATCCATCCTTTCGTTATGAATCACATCCTTCCAAGTCCATAACCATACTCTTCCCTCAGTATTCCAAATAAATTTTCTAGAGAGACGTGTCTAACTCGGAATCACTACACTCCTGATGAAATCGTTGGGGACAATCTCTTACCTAGGAAACCTATTTGAGTCTTGGGTGAAATTATTCTAGACATTCAAATATTTAGTATAGATTTTAAGAAGATAAAGTGTCAAATACGGTAGGCTAGCTAGTACAAGAAATCATTCCAAAAACTCTGGGCCGATTCGGGCTTTAAGAGTAGATTTATCCCTAATGTCACAGGTCAATGTGGGACTATTCAGAGGCTCTGTTATATAAAATGAGGGTCCAGGTTTCTGGGCAAGACTCCTCTGCTTTCAGCCAACATATGAGTAGAGAGAGCATGAAATGTGGCATGAGAGGTTTCACGAGCCAAGCGTGGAATTGGTTTGTCACTTCTAACCACATTTCACTGGCATCACTCCTTCATATGGGATAGCCTATCTGCAAGGGAAATGGAATTTAAAGATTTTCTCAGGAAGAAGAGTTGGGTGAACATCACAGTAGACTGGATCCTTTGCTAATTTCTTCATTGTCCCTATATCCCCATACCTTCTGCCATACAGCTTTGTGGCCCTCCTCTGAAGAATGGGCAATGTGTATTTCCCTGCCTCGTCAGTATTGGCTGTGGCCATGTAGTTTGCTTCTGGCAGTAGAAGTTAGCAGACGTGACAAAAGCACGAGTCTTGAATGTCCTGAGTAAGTGCTGCTTGCCCTTGCAATTTCTTGCATTAACTTTGAAAAGAACATGGCCCAAGGAGGAAGAGAGATGTGATGTGGACCAAAACTTAATATAGATACGAGTCTGGAGCCCAAACTGGCCAACCCACCCAGTTTCACCCAGCTTAGACCAGCTGGACTTCAACTGGCCTGCTGACCTGTTGGATGAGAGTAAGTTTATTAGAGTAAGCTGCTGATTTGAAGGGGGGTGGACACAGTTTGATGTACATCGTTATTGCAGTGGTACCTAACTCATACGGACCTACAACAGTCTCTGCTTTAGCTGTTGTCTGTAGTTATAATTTCAAAGTACTTCACTAAACATTATTTTCAAAAGAATATATCACCTGCATTGTAATGTCATACATTGCTTTACTTGGATAAATATTGGGAGAATTGTAAAATCTATTCAAATTTGTTACAACAAAATGAGTAGAACTAATAGAGGTAACCTATATAACATACTGTGGTCTCGCCATGTTTTTTAAAACTCTCTCGAATAATTACTTACTGACCTTAAATATCATATAATGCTCATTTTAAAATTGAGTATATTTGTAAGAGGTTAATAATTCCCCTAAAGTGAGAAATATAATATCTATTCAATTATTTTAGCTATAGATGATCATCCAAAGACTGACTGCTTTGTGTCTGTGAATTATCTAGGTTTTTCCATTCACACCTGTGTTAGAACATTTATTTCACAGCAGTTAGAACTGTCAACAAAGGATGATGAAAAGCAGAGACTGTTTTTACAATAAACATCAACTAGATGATATTAGGCATTTAAAATATATAGTCCCATTAAATCCTCAAAGAATCTTTATTCATTAATTATTCTTGTCTCCATTTATAAAGAAAGAATATGATGGAGCTGAAGGGTTCAGCTTGAAAGTAAGAGAATCCTTCTCCAAAGACAAGGTTTTCTCCGTTACACCAGGTAGCCTGCAAAATTAATGTGCATTCAGTAGCTTTAGTTAATAAAACAGAGGCTAATTTTAGGAACAGTAAAATTAATCTTAGGAACAAACAGGAAAAATGCGGGGTGTCCACATAGTTCATGTGCAAGTTAAAATAGCTTTAAATTTTAAATTGCACTCAAACTTTATGGACACCTTGCCTATTACCTACACATACAGAAAATTGTGATTCAGCTTTATTTTCTAAATTTTTCAATACAATTTTAAGCTAATGCTTAACCCACATAAGATAAAATAATTCGTAAACATACCCTAATGGAAGAAAGAGGTGATTAAGTTGAAGACTAAGAATCAATGGATTTCAGACCTGGAATTCACCACAACTCATTACAAACAACTATCAGGAGATATCCAAAGACTTTCCACTACCCCTTTCTAAAGTACCACGTGGAAAAAATTAATTTTATATATGATACAATTGTGAAGAAAATAACTCTCAACTTTATAAGCTATTCAGTTTAACCCATGTAAGTGTAGGTTTAGCAAGTATAACAGAGCATTGCAAGAGATTTTCTGTACCTGAAATCTGGGGGGGAAAAGTATCATCATCTGTATTACTTCTCAACTTATTTATCTGATCAGAAAAAGACAAAATAAACCAACTAATGATGCATCTTGTTTTAATTCTTGTGTAAGTCAAATAAATTTTGAATTCAACACAGAGTGACGCGCTGCCCTGGAACTGAAGTATAAGAGCATAGTAAGGGACTCGCAATAACAACACTCTGTTTCATGAGCTCACTGGAATTTGTGACACCTGCTCCACCTATTGAGTCAGCCTTGTGGTGGGTGGGTGCTGGAAAAGGAAAAGTGGGTGACAAATGCAATTTCCATGAACCAAAATAGGTTCTGGCACATTTAGCCCATAAGACTTCTATTTAACTTCTCTGAGAAAAATTTGGAATAAAAAATATTTACCATACAAAGTTTTTTTTTTTAATATATATAAAAGACTTTTATAAAGGTTGAGATATAATCCTAGTTTCTATTGCAATATAACTTCAAGATATAAAGGTATTCTGATTTTCAATTATAGCCAGTACATAAGATTAACTTTCCACCCAAGATGAGCTTTCTACTTTTTAGTAAAAAACTATCAAAGAGGTGACAAATCAGCTTTACACAGACTTTAAATCAGCCCTGAATTTGAAGTAAGCTCTTCCCTGCTAAAAGTGCAAAAACATCTGTTAACTTTTCTCTAATGCTTCATGTTGAAGTTGCAACAGCAAAGCAAATTCTTAGCATTATCTCTCATTCAGTCATTAATCTGTGGATAATAATTATTAAACTTAAATAATACCAGATATTCTGAATCCCAAAATATTCATTCCTTGAGGTCTTTGTCTCTTTACAATAAAGTCGAATGCATACATTTATATTGTATCTATTTTGAGGCACACCTTGGCCTTTATTTCTCTCAATTCCCATCTTATATTAACTACTCTCAAATTCCATTTTGTATTATTTCGAATATATAATAAATATACAACTGAATCTCTATTCAATAAATGCCACTTTCATTATATATAAAAATAATTGATTTAAAACAAATTAAAATGAGTCATTCAGAAATAATCAGGTTTAACTTATCTCAAGTTTGCCCCTGAAAATACTCTATTATCTAATATTTTCTAAAGACATTAATTTGTGTCATTGTGTATGTACAGAATTACTTTAAATTTTATGATACTAGTAAAAAATCATATTATTATTTGTCTTTTTGTGTCATTATATAGTTGATATGTAGCCCTTTTGGAAATATATAAAGTAAATTCATATGAAGGAAGTGTAATAATCTGTCATCCAACATCTAAAGATATTTTTCAATGGAATAAACTAATAAATATATGCACAAAATATTTCTGTAAAATTGAGATTATCCTTTAATTCTATTTTCTACAATTTTCTAATTGTGTTCTATTTTCTTTTTTCTTAGTAATAATCTATTAAATCTCTAAGCATCACCCAATATTTAATAAGCTCATCCTCATAGCCCTCTCTCACTGACTCACCGTCCTTTTCCGTGTTTTTAAAATGTGAAATCTTAATGCCTTATGATTAGTATTATAAAGTGATTTATAATTTCTATATGATTTATAGAATGATCATAAATTTCTTTTAAAATTACATTAACTTGAAGATAGCTCTTAATTTAATTGCCTTCAATGCACTGTATTGGCACAACTTACTCCTTCTTCGAGCTGTGATTTTTTTTTTTTTTTTTTTTAGACAGAGTCTTGCTCTGTTGCCCAGGCTACAGTACCATGGCATCACATGCAATAGCTCACAGCAAACTCAATTTCCTGGGCTCAAGTGATTCTCTTACCTTAGACTCTTGAGGAGCTGGGACTTCAGGCACCTACCACAATGCTGGGCTTATTTTTCAGTAGAGACTTGGTTTAGCTTTTGCTCAGGCTGCTCTCAAACTCCTGAGCTCAAGCAATCCTCCAACTTCAGTCTCCCAGTGTGTGATTAAAGATGTGAGCCACACCGCACCTGGCTTCCAGTTGTGACTTTTGTGCCTCTGTTTGCAGAGGATGTGAGTAACCTGAGAATACCCTGCTGTTGTCCTCACATACACAGTTCTTAGATCTGAGGAAACTCTCTGAATGGTAATCTAACATCCTTCATATGAGAAATCAGAAATCAGCACTATCATCTTTTCCCTTTTATGTTAACCTATCTGAATGCTTTTTTCCCCCCAATCTGAATGCTTGAAATACATTTTAAATTTCTAAATGCAAAATATCCAGCAAATTTGAAAATATAAGTTTTCTCAAAGAGATTTTGACTTACGTTCAGTAAACCTTTTCAATCCTAATAGTCAAGTCTTTCTAAGTTTAGGACTGTGTACACCAATTATTTATTTAATCATCACCATTTCTTCATCAGTGCTGTTTCTTCACTCTGGAACCTTTTAAAAACATATATTTATATCCTATGTGTTGAGTCTATCCTCCATGTCACATCATCTTCTTCTTTGTTTGTTTGTTGTTGTTGTTTTAGTTAGAAAAATCTTTCATCAGCTTTTCATCTACTTTACTGATTCAATTTTTCAGTATCATCATGACCGATAGTCGAGACTCCCACTGTTTTAATGAAATTATTTTGATTCTGTTCTATTTGCTGTGTGCCTTTTCTTGTCTCATGTTGCTACCTTTTCTTTTAACTTCTTGGGACCATGATTTTTAAAACAATTTTTAAATGCCTATTCTGTTTCTTGAATGAGTTTATTATGTGAGAAAAATTTACTATGACTTTTCAGAGTTGTTCCCATTCTAGTGGGAAACAGGGCATGCAGAAAGTCAAATATATGTGTCACGTGTCCACAGACCTTAAGAGGCCCAGAGAGGAAGTTGATAATTAAACTGACCAACGTCTCAACCACTGGACTATTATCCATTTCCTATTGAGATGATCTTTTCTATGATTTGCCTGACTCATTTGAGATTATATAAAACTTCTGGTTTCAGATCACTAGATATAGCTGTAGAGATAGATGCCGCATAGATAAATTGATACCCTGTTACATTAGAAGCACTTAATTAAATATGAATGATTATTATGTTAATGAGCATTGGAAATCATGATTTTGGCACACTTTAGGTAACTCAACCGCCTTGAAGAAGCACAAATACTAAATAATACTGACATTGCTACAGCTATGTTTGTATTACTTGATGAGATAACCAACAATTTTCTTTTCAAATATCCAGTAAAAGGAAATAATTGAGTTTATTTGATAGCTGCTATGAAACACAAAATAATGAATGTGTACAATCTAGAATAGTGAGTGAACCTGAACCCTCAGGAGATAAGAATCATTTGACCTATTTACAAAATAAAGCAGTGAATATTTACAAAATTAATTTATAAACGTGATTTCAAAACATACGCTCCTAAGTCACAAACCCTCTTTATTTAACTGAAATAATCGTAATAAAAAGTTGTTGGCAGCACAATTAATAACAAATATTTCTGAATGGGGAATTAATTAATTGTAAAAGCAATGGATCTATAACTATTGCCAAAGTAAATAAATAGTACCAAAAACACAGGCCTTCCATGCAACTTGTTTGCATTAACAGATCTCACTTTTAGCATCAGTAACACTTTACTAAGAAGTCATTGTGAACACAGCATTAGCACTGGTCTCATTGCTTCAGACGTTATGAACTGTATTTTCTCAGGTGGTTGGGAGGAAGGAGTAAACCATAAAGAAGAGAATAAGAGCTGAGTCTTCTGGCTCTCTTTCTGCTTCTTTTAGAGTAAATGGGAATATAGAATTCCAACTAGAATTTTATTTATTTGAAACTACTGATTTTTCCATCCTTCTAACTTAAATAAAAATCGCACATTTTCTCAGAATGATAGTAACGTATGGGAGAACTAGTATGGAAACGCATTTCCCTGCCAAGATGTGTCTACTATTAATTTCTTATATTAAATTATAAGACAATATACTTTAACAATGTAAAATGTTGCCTAAATAGAATAATCCTAAGTGTGCATTAATTTGACTCATAGTGTTGGGTTTCAAACTTGTCATCATCATGTTTTTTCTCTTGTGCTTTATAGGTATCTGGTATCACTTCTTCATTTGTGAAATTCCACATTAAGTATAGAAATTTTATGAGATTCAATTTTATGTGCTTGTCTTATGAGACTACCAAAAAATTCTATTTCTGCAATACTTTTTTTGATATGTCTTACTATAATTAACTCCAGTACTATATTATACAATTCACATTATTCCTCCTTCATTTACTTTTGGCCGTTAAAAAGCACATAGGTAAATAGTTAATAAATATATTCAAAATTTAAGCTTGAATAAAATACAGCAGAACCACGGTTAGTAGACTACCCAAAGGACTTTAATAAATTGGTCAACTTATGCAGGTGGTCAACATAAAGAACTAGGCCTACTATACTGATACATACATGTGGTGTATACCTGGTCTATAAAAATTAGGTCGACTTAAGGAGGTGGTCAACACAGGGAAGTGGATAACTTCTGCTTCTTAGATGGTGAGACTGAGATCTTTAGAGGAATTCCTATTGTAAATGAAATTTTTCGTGGCTAGAAGTCCTGACTGACCAATAAGGATGACTGTTCTGGGTCCTTAGGTGCACAATGGCTACGCCTGCTACATGATGTGCAGTTTAAGAAAATATACACTGCCCACTGGGAATTGGTCCAAGACCTAGATCTAGAATACTAGATGCCAAAATAAATTGAGCATTATTAGATTACTAAGTGACCTAATTTTTTTTTTCTATCTTTATTTCTCAATAGAATGAAATCATTGTAAGCAACCACAACAAAGAAGAAAAGAGCCCAGGGAACCACATATACCGGTCACCTCCCTCTGCTGCATCCACTTTTTTCTGAGTCCCATTGCTTTGCTTCATTAACATTCTACATTTGATCATTCCCAAATATCTGTCCCTATTAAAAATTTTTTTCCTCTAATTTGCATGCATTCTGACATGCCCCGACAATGAAATTGCCCCCGCTTTCATGCCTTCTCCCGCAACAAAATCATTCCACAAATCATTCTCTAACTTCTTCCCTCTTCACCTTGACCTTTAAACCTTCCTTCCTGAGAATGCCACTTATATACATCTGAAAGCAACAGAGACGGGGGACATGGAAGGAAGTTTTGCCAAAACTACTTACAATGGCCACTGATCTTTATTTTGTTTAATAAGCAATAGCTATGAATAATCAGAATAATCTAAAAAGCAGGCAGCAGAATAAATTAATGTTCTATAAAAGATGTGTGCATACTATAGTACCCTACCCTCACAAATTTACTGTATATCATTTAGCTAACCTACAAGCCTCTGTAGATATTTAATGCACTACTAACAAAACGAAATCTATAATAGCAGCAAGAATTTCTGCAAAAGAACTAATGAAAATGTCTACAAAAGAATATTTGTACTTCACAAACATGCAATGATCAATCTAAAAAAGAAATAGATTTGCTAGCTAGGTAACAATGTGGTTGTTTGAGTTATCTTTTGGTCAGAGAATAATTGCCTAAATTAAAAAGAATTTTTCAAGTAAACATGCCACTGTTTTCATGTAAGAATTTTATTTCAATGTCATCTGTTTTAGTTAATTGTGCTGGTAAAATACTTAACACTGTAATAAAGTGAATATTCCCAAATCAAATCAAATTGAAGGTACACATTATTATATTCAGTAACAATAATGGAACCTACGTTGTGGAACCTTTAAAAAATTAGCCATCAACAAATTAGCAAGTACATCCTGGTAATAGCACTCCTATAATGACACAATTGCTATATTTTCTAGAAAAAGACTGAGTAGAAAACTTTATTACTATATCAAAGTTCATTTAACAAGAGGACTTTTGACAGGAGGCTTCTATTGTGGGGGGAAAAAATAAAAGCAAATAAAAGTAAAACACCTGAAACTACACAGAAGCCCTCCACTGTGTTACCATGACACCAGTGCTAGAAATCTAAAGTGTTTAAATCCCGCCTCTGGCAATGTTATATGTAACATGTATAAATTGTATTCTCAAGCCTTGAATTGAAAAATTTGCTTCTCTTCAGCTCTTTTCAAGGGCCAAGAAAACAAAAGTCTGCAGGAAAATAAAAAAGTATGACTTGGACAATAAACAGTATAGATGTTTGGTATTTCCATTCCTGCATTTAGTACTCTGAGGCCCCTTGTAACCTAGTGTTACCAGAGAGAATAGAATTTTCCAAAAGCAATACTGATACTTGCAATATTCTGCAAAGAAGTTCATTAAAATTAGGGAGGACCTATTTCCAGTTGGAAATTCACTCAGCTTCACAGCTGTTATCTGCACCCACTTCAGCCATCAACCACCAAACTTCTGTAGGGACAAGACATGGGGGGCTCTTTGTTTCTGAGAGACTTTCCAGAAAGCCAACAAAGAGCTTTTCCAATCGAGGTTGGGTAGGAAAACACATGTAAATACAGAATGGGGCAAAGAACAGTAAAAAAAATATGTTCTTTTAGATAGTGTTGGGCTCTTACCATTTAAAAACATTAAATTACTATTTTTCATCTCCTTAACAATTCACAAAAGACATTTAGAATGAGTAATAGGGACACACCTACCCCATACACACACACACGCGCTTGCATTTGACTTCTATTCCCAGCATTCGCATTTGGAGAATGTTAAAAAATATTTATCACTACCAGTTAAAGTGTGACATATAATATATAAATACAGGCAGGCCAGAGGTACAAACATCCGACTTACGTACAACTCACAGTAAAGAATGAAGGCTCTTACAGGTAGTAGGTAAATGCACCTGTTCCAACTAACATACAAATTCACCTCAAGAATAAACCTACAGAACCTATCTCGTTCATAACCCAAGGACTGCCTATATGGCAAAGTGCTTTAAAATAGGGGGTATGCATAATCACAAATATTCTTTCTTGAACTTTGGGTTTTTATTTTGAATGTAATTTTGGCATTATCCTTTCCCTCACACTCCATGACTTACGGCACATTTTTTAGGGAAGTCCCTGAAAAACAACAAGGGAACAAAACGTAACCATCCTAGAACACACTCCCACCACCGGGATGATGAACATTTTAGTCAAAGGAGAGCGGAAGCTAAAACATCATGTAACTTTCTCCATCAGCGGTGACAACAGAACAGAGGACAACGTCTGGGGCAGCATAGCCCTCCCTTTGAAATTTTTCTTGGGTCTAAAATACCTAGAGCAATTTAAAGGAGATGACACAGGCTGAGTATAATTATAAGAAAAGCACAAAATTGTATGGCATACATAACCACACATATTTAATCTTTGCACTAATCCTGTGAGGTAGGGGTTACCCCATTTTACCAACAATGAAACTGACACTCACAAAGGTTAGGTTCAGGATCACACTGTCAGTCAACAAGTTGGGTGGGGGGGGCTACTGTCTGACACGGCAGCAGTTCTTGTCACTGAAGTTGCCTTGTTCTTGAGCAAGAGGCATCTGCTTGCTCTTTTTCTGCCTTCTAGGATGTATGGAAAGGGTAGGCCAGGTTTTCTTCCAAACTCTGTCCAAGTAAAATCTGGAAGAAGAATTTTTTTAATCAAATACAAGGCTATCAATTAAGAAGATAGAACAGAATGAGGCCTTTTAATGAGAGAGGAGAGAGAGAAAGAAAGAGAGAGAGAGAGGAAGGAGAGAGAGAGGGAAGGAAGGAAGGCAGGAAGGAAAGAAGGAAGGAAAGAAGGAAGGAAGGAAGGAAGGAAGGAAGGAAGGAAGGAAGGAAGGAAGGAGAACAGGAACTATCTAAGCTTCAAGATATCTGCCTAGGTAAATCTGAAGAAAAGAGGAGCTTGGAATTCCTGTCCTCTCTGAAGAGCACCATCAATCAAAGCAAAAATGTGGTCTCAAGCTCCAGGGCAGTGTTTTTAAACCATTTTTATCTCACGGCACACATGAACCTATGGTTAAACTTCCATGGCATACTTACATTATGTTGATCAAGAAAAGGAGTTAAAAAAAAAAAGAATATGCTTACTGTGCTTTGCACTTCCTTCAAAAATAACTTAATTAAAATTTTTCACAGCACACCTAAGATCATCTCCAGCACACCAGTGGGCTGTGGCATACAAGTTGAAAATCATTGCTCTCAGGGGTCCTCAAACTTTTTAAACAGGGGGCCAGTTCACTGTCCCTCAGACCATTGGAGGGCCGGACTATAGTTTAAAAAAAAAATCTATGAACAACTACCCAGGCACACTGCACATGTCTTATTTTTAAGTAAAAAAAAACAAAACAGGAACAAATACAATCACACCGCCTCGTGTGGCCCACTGGCCACAGTTTGAGGACCCCTGCATAGGTTTTCAAAAAGAAAAGATGAGCCAGTTTTCCCACTGTTCATATTCAGCAGCTAATTGATTATAATATCTGGAATGCTAAAATAGCCCTGAAGTGTTTTACTATAGAAATGAAAGCTATTAGATCAAGTCATATGAAAAAATTGTTTTTGTAGATTAAAAAATGGTTGAATGATGACAATTTCATATGGTTTAACCTAATACATTAAGTCGTTAACATCCATCCAGGCAGAGGAGAAGACCTACATAAGGAGAAAGAAAATATTCTACTATTTGTTTTTGGATCTACAAAATTTCTCTGACCAAAGTTGATAGGCCAGTTTACAGGCAGGTCACTCCCTAAAGATAACAGCCCAGAGCTCTGAAATTCAGGAAATAGTCCTGTGCCAGGACAGCAATTTGACACACTGCAACCAAAACACATGTGAACGAAAGTTCTACTACTCCCAAGCCAAAGGCAGTGTTTCAGGATAAGATAGCTGATCTGTGCTTAACCACTCTCACAGCTGTGGCAAAGCTTTAGTTAGGACCTCACTATCATTTATATTCAGCCAATAATTGTGTGAAAAGTACAGATTTAATTTTTAAAGAGCAGGCCTTTGAGGTTTAGCATAACTAAGCCTGAATTAACATGTTTGAAACAAGGGCTGAGACAAGCTGCTTGCTGTACTGGCCAATTTTAGTGTACCCCCAACCCCCTTAGGTTTTTCTACCACATGCTTGAGAGGCCTGTTCTTCATGGCAGAGACAGAATATATCCCGTAGGCTCCCTATGCAGCAAGAGGCTGAAATAGCATTTAAAATTTGATCCTTGGAGCCAAGGGGAAATACAAAGCTTTCCAATTTCAGGAGAAGAGTTGGAATGAAATTCAGCTGATATCACTGTCATGCTCAGAAGAATGAAGAGGCAGACAAGCCCAAGAGGAGAGGATCACAACAAACAAGAACTGCGGAGCTCGAAAATGGAAATCTCCTGCCAAGTCCTCTCAGCTAACAGTCTACAGCGTTACGCGCTCCTGGGGGGAACTCAGGTTTTCCACAGATGGGCACCTGTGGCATGTGTCTTCCCTTCAAAGCACACTGTAAATGGATGCTTTCCCTTCTGCTATAGTTCTTCCCCCCAAATTAAAAAGCATGCATAGGGTGCTAGACACTGACCTAGACTGAGGTCCAGATTGCAGATAAGGGAGGAATCAGAGAAGGCATCTAAGAAATGTTTTAGGAAGAACAACATGACTCTGCTCCTAAGTAGGAAAGTTTCAGTGTAAGATTTCAAGCACACAGAAGTTAGGCAATTAAGACGTTGTTGAGAGAAGTTATAATCATCTCAAGTATTAGAATTTAAGTAAACTCAGAAAAATACAAATGTGTAAGAATTTAGGATTTTGGCTTTTTCCTTGAAGGGGTCTACGCTTTAGCTTCCCCACCTAAATAAAGTCTTAGATTATTTCCCTTCACCTCCCTTAAGGACAGGACTCTTAAAATACTTTGCTTAGCCTGCAGGGGTCCTCAAACTTTTGAAACAGGCAAGTTCACTGTCCCTCAGACCGTTGGAGGGCCGGACTATAGTTTAAAAAAACAAAAAAACTATGAACAAATTCCTATGCACACTGCACATATTTTATTTTGAAGTGAAAAAACAAAACGGGAACAAATACAATCGCACCGCCGCATGTGGCCTCCGGGTCGTAGTTTAAGGACCCCTGGTAGGGAATGGATAGCTACACTTTACCTTAAATGTAAGCTAACATTTTTTCACAACAATTTTCTTTAGAATGGTCCTAGGATCTGTATGCCTGGTATTATGAAGAAATCAAAGCAAAGTAGAAAATTGATAACAAAATTAATTCGTGAATAGACTCCAAGACTGTCTCAGATTCCCTTAATTTTTTTTTATTATTTATTTATTTATTTTTATTTATTTTTATTTTTTTTTTTGCAGTTTTTGACCAGGGCCAGGTTTGTACCCACCACCTCTGGAATATAGGGCCGACACCTTAATCCTTTGAGCCACAGGTGCCACCCACAGTTCCTCTTAAAATAAATAAAGTTTGTTTTCTCAATCATGACTAATGTGATATGCATTTCAGTCTGACTCCTTCAATATAATTCTTTTTTTGAGATAGAGTCTCACTCTGAACCTTGAGTAGAGTATTGTGGCGTCACAGCTCATAATCCTCTTGCCTCAGTTTTCTATTTTTAGTAGGGATTGGGGTCTCACTTTTGCTCAGGATTGTCTCAAACTCCCGAGCTCAAGCAATGCACCCACCTTAGCCTCCCAGAGTGCTAGCTTGGCAGGTATGGAACACGCACCCGGCCCCTTCAGTGTAAGTTTTTTTTAATCAGAAGAAGAGAGGCTGTTTGAGCAAGACAAAGGAGAAAGCATTTTGTTGCCTTCTAGATCTAGCCCTATCTGAGATAATCTGTTGTCTGAAAATTCTTTTGTCAGATTCCTCTACTCAAAGAGAGTAGACTGGAACCTCTCTTTGTTCTATTATTAAATTATGCATGACTGAAAAGAAACAAAGTGTTTTTTCCTGAAATATAGTTACTAAAAATCAACTTTCCCAAATTTGCCCATATAGACTTTTTGTACAGAATGCAATTGTAAGGTCCTATCTTAGACCTTGTGGTGTACTATGAAGTTCCTCCCACAATGGACCATTTCGTGCATCTTGATCAACCACACAGATTTCCCTTTAGAAAACTAGGGTACATTGTCTTTTCATTCCCAATCTTTTCTCCTTATTGTATTTATGTCTTGTGTGGTTGCTCCAGTTGTGGGCAGAATATATTTCCCTAACTTGTGATATTGCAATCGGCTGTGTTATTTGCTTTGATCGGCAAAGTATTAATAGACTTGATAGAGAAGCTTCAGAGGTATTTATTTATACCACTGGCCCCCTACCCCAAGTTCTCCAGACATTGCCATGAACTGAAGATGCTCCAGGCTCTACGCAGGGTCCAGAACAGTGAGACACACATGGAGGTGAGTGTAACACCTGGCCTGGAGCCCAGCCAGCAGGAGCTCAGCCAAGACCAGACAAACTGTAGCTAACCCACAGAAATAGGAAGAATAATCCCTTATTGCTATATGACAGTAATATTTTATAGCTCTTTGTTTTTAAATATCATTGGCATCGTGTCTGAACGATACAGGAACCAGTCCTTATCCTTCTGAGTCCTGAGGCTTCAGTAAAGATTCTCAGCTTCTGCTAGTAAGAGACAGACACATGACCAAAGCTGGGTCAATCTGACTCCCTCTGCCAAGAATTTTAATCAGTTTGAATGACAAAGACTGAAAACAGTCAAAGCTGTTTTATCCTGGGAGTTCTACAGAGAATGTGAAATTCTTCTTAAAACCTAAATGCCTAAAAATGCTGTGGTTCTTGTCTATTCCAAGTTTATTTCTTCAGATATTTTAAAAGATTTCAGCGAGCTGGCACACATGGGCTACCTTCATTCATTTTTTCCTTAAATTATTAATTAATTTTCTGTTACTGGAAGCTCAAAATCCTTAACTGATGCAAGGACTCAATTTTTAATCTTTAAATGAATTCATTAAATAGCAAAAAATAAAATCTGTTAATGTCTGTATTTTCCAAAGCTAAATGAAATTCACCATGAGGTAAAAGTTACCTACTACCACGGAAATTTTCCAGAAGAGTTAAAAAAAGAAATGCTTCAACATCAGGTAATTTACATACATTCTTTATTTGACATAAGTAAATGAATAGGACTTGACAATGAATCATTTTTGTCCTAGAACATTAAGAAGAGTGTTTGCACCCAAGAAAAATTTCATAGATGTTGTTCTCTTTATTTCATTACTGTAACTATATATTATAAAATAAAATAAAATAAACTTTTGAAATGGCATGTAGCATGCCAAATATAAACTAAGTCAGAATTATTATAAGCTTATTTCAAATAACTTATGAAAATTCTAATGTTTGTTTTAAATGATGATATGACTCCCACTTCCAGAAATATGTTGATCAAAATAACATGAAAACTCAGCTGCTACCAAAAGGCTAGAAATATGGGGATAAAATTTTATGGCATATTTTTAATCACATAGCCAATATGTAAATTATATTTGTGAAAAATTCTTAGAAAGCAAAATTGGAAATAAACCTAAATATAAGGAAGAAACTACAATTTGGCTGAGGTGGAGGGGGGTACAGTTAATTCCTCTCCTTAACAAACAAAGGATCTTAGATTTTAATACACAGATGAGAATAATGTTCTGTTTCTAAAAAAGACAAGGGATCACTAGCAATATTTCCTCGTGAAGCTGAGACACTCACCCTCAGTAAAAGAGTGAACGTTTGTAAGCAAAGAGAAACTACAAATAAACTTACACTTGCCTCAGAATTTGGGTGAATAAAGTACCATACTTAAGAATTACAAATAGTCCTCAGCCTAACATAGATTTGAAGTTCAAAATCAAACTATGAAACTCTATGGACCTCAAATTACAAAATTAATATCATAAAATAGAACATGATTAAAATGCTTTTAGCACACGGCGTATGCCAGTGTAGACACCACAAATAGACAAAATTGACAATAAATAGGAAACAGCAATACAATTATAGCAAAGATTAAAAATGCTAAGGAAAAACTAAGAATGAAGTTAGCCAGTGAGTATGAAAATTTAATTAAAAGAGTTACATTTTTGGATAAAGAGAGCTTGCAAACATGTCCTGGTAAAAGACATCTAACAATTAAAGAAGCTGCCATGGTCTTCATCAATGTGTCTCAGTCTTGGCATCATTAAAGTTTTGAGCCAAGAAATTACTTCTCGTCAAGAGCTGTCCTGCACACTGTGGGATATCTAACAGCGTTATCCAGCTCCTATCCACTAAATGCCTATATTGTACTCGTATACATGTAACAATTTTGTCTCCAAAAAGTGTTCTCTCCAACCCTTTTGGCTAACTATGAGGGGTTCAAGACTTCAGCAACTGCAGATGTGGTGAATTAGAAGTGTAGCTTGAAAGTGACTCTGAATTGTTGTAATCCCACGATTTAATTTGAACACATGAGAGAGTTGCTTCTTATGAATGAGCAAACAACGTGGTTTCTTGATATGGAATCTGCTCCTGGTGAAGATGCTGTGAACATTATTGAAATACCAACAAATAATTTAGAGTAGTCCACAAACATAGTTGATAAAGCAGTGGCAGGGTTTGAGATAATTGACTCCAGTTTTAAAAGAATATCCACTGTGGACAAAATGCTGTCAAACAGTGTAGCATGCTACAGAGAAATGTTTCACAAATGGAAAAGTTAATCAGTGTGACAAACTTTATTATAAATGAACGTAGCCACCCCAACCTTCAGCTACCACTAGCCTGATCAATCAGCAGCCATCAACACCAAGGCAAGGCCCTTCACTAATGAAAAGATTATGCCTTGCTGAAGACTCGGATGATCATTAGCATTTTTAGTATGTATTGTATTTTTGGCCATACTGCTACTGCACACTCAATAGACTATAGTGTAGTATAAACAAAACTTTTATACGCACTAAGAACAACAGCAAAAAAAAATTCTATGACTCACTTCATTTCAATAGTTGATTTATTGCAATAGTCTGAAACCAAATCCATGATGTCTCTGAGGGATGTTTGTACAAGTTCTCCAAAACCACAAATTAACAATACCTTTCTTTAGAAGCCTGTCCCTGAGACTCAAGAGAGAATTCATTTAATTCAGTGGACTTTACCTTAATGTGAAAATCATGTCAGGGCAGAATAGCAGTTAAGTATGACTTTTTAAGAAAGATGAAAAAAAGTCTTGAGATTGGAAAAGTATTTTATTCAGTTTTGGGGTGCACAAAAAAAAGTACTTCACAACTGAATTGAAAGCATCTGATGACCTCAAGTACAAAGAATAGAAAAACGAGACTTTAATTTATCATTCTGATGCTACTACACACCCATGCAACAACATGGATGAAAATTATCACTATAATATTGAGCAAAACAAGTCACAAACACAAATAAATATATTACATTTATATCCATTTTTACAACAAAGAAAAATGACATATAATGATAAAAGTAAGAATAGCAGGAATTCTTGCAGATGAAGGTAACGAGCTGTGAGACACAAAAGGCGTGGAGGAGGCCGCTGCAGCCCTGATGATATTGTGCTTCTTGACTTGGGGGGGTTAACTTTGGGAAAATTCAGTGAGTTGCACATAACATTGTGACTCATGCAATTTTCTGTACACACATTATAATTTGATCAAATTGTTTTTAAAATTTAGGGTATATTCCTAATTTAAAAAATTGGGAACAAACTGGAATTACCTAATCCGGTTAAGAGGTATATGTAACTATATTATAAGTAACATCAAAATTAAAGGAAAACACTTACAGAATCGCCAAATGTATTAAACATAACCTTTTTTTTTTACATTATTGTAGATAGCAATTGTAGTCCTTTAATTTTCATTGTTATATACTAATCCATTGTGGGACTCTACTGCCATCCTATTATGAGACTAAAATACCATAGGTAGTTACCATTAATAAATACTTAGGTAGTTTCCAGATTTTATTATTACTAGTGACATAATATTGCAGTTTATATTTTGGGAGAAGTACTGTATATGTGCACCTCTTTGGGGATATTTATATGGGAGGGATATCTGAGCCATAATGTATAGACGTATTAAACTGTTTTATATCAAAAACTTTAGGGAGTTCAGACTTTTTTGTTGTATGGATGAATTGTGTCATGCTTAAGTCAGGGCTTTCAGTTACCTGTCACCATAAAATGTACATTGTACTCCAAAGGTAGATTTCTTTAACAGCCCCTACCAGCAACCCCATCATAGTTTTCAATGTTTATTACAGCTCTTTATGACCACATATATCCTTTGTTTAGGTCTCTTTTGTAAGTGACAATATGTGGTATCTGTTTTTCCATCCCTGGGGTACTTCACTTAGGCTAAGGCTCTCCAGTTCTATCTGAATTGCTGCAAAGGAATTCTTTTTAGATTCTGGTTATTAGCCCTTTGCTAAGTATTGAAACAAAACAAGAATGCCCACTGTCACCACTTCTATTCAGTATTATTTTCTTCTATTTTATGACTGAGTAGTATTCTGTAGTATGTGTATGTATATATATTTTCTTTTTTTTTATTAAGTTATATATACGTTGATCATGAATACATTTACACCTTTGTGAGATTCAATGTGTTGATTATTTGTACAAATTGGAGTGCTTACATCCTATTAATCAACATAGCTTTCACCTCATTTGCTTATTCACAGTGTTAAGACATTTGTGTTCAATACTTGATAGATTTGACTTGTACCCTTGCAATATGCTCCATTGGTGTAGTTCCACCATTAACTCTCCCTCTAGCCAACCACCCCCCTCCTTTCCTATCCCTTTCCTCTTCCCTCCTTCATCCTGGGCTACAGTTGTGATTCATCGCTCATATGAAAGTGTGAGTGATTATAAATTGGTTTAACCAATTTATAGTAATGAGTACATTGGATATTTTTTTTCCATTCCTGAGATACTTTACTAAGAAGAATATTTTCCAGCTCCATCCATGTAGACATAAAAGAGGCAAAGTCTCCATCTTATATTTTCTTTATCCATAGCTCAGTTGAGGGGCACTTAGGATGATTCCATATCTTTGCAATTGTGAATTATGCTGTGAAAACATTCAGGTGCAGCTGTCTTTTTGATAAAATGACTTATTTTTCCTTTTTGTTGATACCCACTAATGGGTAGGATTAAATGGTAGGTCTATGTATTTTTTTATTTATTGCAGTTTTTGGCTGGGGTTGGGTTTGAACCCACTATCTCTGGCATATGGGGCCACAGGTACCACCCAGTAAGTCTATTTTTATTTCTTTGCTACTTCCCCTAGCAGATATACAATTTTGCATTCCCACCAGCAGTATATGACCTTCCCTTTTCACCACGTCTATTGTTTTTGACTTTTTAACAGTGGAAGTTCTAACGTGGGTAAGGTGATATATCATTATGGTTTCAATTTGAATTTCCTGATAATTATTGATATTGAGCATTTTTTCATGTTTGTTGGTCATTTGTCTTTCGTCTTTTTAGGAATCTCTGTCCATGTCTTTTTACCACTGTTTAATGGGGTTATTTGGCTTTTCCCCCTGTCTGTTCGAATTCTTTTTAGACTCTGGTTATTAGCCCTTTGCTAAGTATTGAAACAAAACAAGAATGCCCACTGTCACCACTTTTATTCAGTATAGTCACCGAATCCTTAGCCAAGCATTTGGGCAAGAGGAAGAAATAATTAGCATCTCAATTATGGTAGAGGAGGTCAAACTATCCCTGTTTGCTGATGATATGATCTTACACCTAGAAATACATAAAAACTACACTGAAAGATTCCTAGAATTGGTAAAAAAAATTCAGTAAAGTTTCAGCTTACAAAATTAATGTGCATAGATCAATAGTATCTCTGTATACTAATAACAGTCAAGCTGAGAATCAAATCAAAAACTCAATACCATTTATAGTCATTACAAAGAAAATAAAATACTTAGGAACATACTTAACCAAGGAGGTGAAAGCTCTCTAGAAGGAGAACTAAAAAGCACTGATGATAGAAATCATAGATGATACAACAAATGTAAAAATATCCTATGGTTGTGGACTGGAAAAATCAGCATTGTTAAAATGTCTATACTGCCCTAAGTGATTTACAGATAAGGTCCAATTCCCTTCAAAATTCCAACATCACTTCTCACAGATTTAGAAAAAATAATCCTAAACTTCATATGGAACAAAAAATACCCCAAATAGCCAAGGTAATCCTAAGCAGAAATAACAGACCCGAAGTATCTCAAAAATGGAAGAAAAAGTATCCAATGTACTCAGCCCTACTATGAAACTAATTTATGGCTTTCATATGAAAGCTATAACCCAGTTATAACCTAAGAATATGGGGAAGGGGGAGAGGGAGAGGAAGGAGGGCGGAGGATGGGCAGAGGGAAGGTGATTGGTCGGATTACACTTACAGTGCATCTTACAAGGGTACATGTGAAAGTAAATGTAGAAAATAAATGTCTTAACACAATAACTAAGAAAATGCCAGGAAGGCTATGTTAACCAGTGTGATGAAAATATGTCAAATGGTATATAAAACCAGTGTATGGTGTCCCATGATCGCATTAATGTACACAGGTATGATTTAATAAAAAAAATAAATAAGTAAAAAAAGAAAGAAAGAAAGAAAGAAAGAAAAGAAATAACAGATCTGAAGGCCTCAGATTACCTGACTTCAAATTATATGTCAAGGATATCATAACCAAAACAGCATGGCACTCATAGTGAGCTTCAGTAGATACTATTTAACAGTTCTGTAAAAGCTAAACCAATTTACTCTTTCATTACCAGGGGAAGAGAATTTTAGTAGACCCCTCTTTCTCTCCAATATTCTATTGTTTTATCCATTTCTCCCCATAGTAATGAATGGAAATTTTACTTTAAAGTCTTCTGATAAATTGTAAAGTTTAACATATAATATCCATGTGGATATTTTTCATAAAGCTACTCTTTAAACCTTTTCTCCATTTTTACATGGGTTATTTGTTTTTGTCTTAGAGTAGGCTTTTAAAAGAATCTATTCTGAAAAGATTTGCCAAATATTCTATTCATAATACTTTTTTCAACTATTCAGGTTGCTTTTTGGTTTTTCTCATGGTATGTTTTTAACCAATAGAAGTTCTTTATTATAACATCTTACAATTTATCCTTTTTTACTGTTAATACTTTTTGCATCTTGCTTATAGTAAAACCACAAAAATAGTCTGTTTTCCACTAAAATCTTTATTGTTTTACTGACAGTATTTATACCAATAATCTATTTGGAGTTACTTTTGAGGTCTGCAAAATACAGATGCACGGTTTGTTTTTTTTCTATATGATTACATAAATTGACATAGCATTACCTGTTAAAAGCACTATCATATTATCAATGAATGTGAAAGTTAATGTTGGCATAAAATAAGTGATTATATATGTACACACCTGATTCTAGGTAGTATTTTATTATATATTTTCCTATAATTCAAAATTTGTTTTTATATCTGATAGAATAATACTTGGAATTGTATTATTTTTCTAATTTTCAGTGGTTACTTTTGGTATTTAATATTTCCATGTAAATTTTAGAATCACCTTATCAATTTCTTAAAAAATGGCATTGGTATTGAATCAAATTTATAAAATCATTAAAATCAATTACCAAGCATAGCAATAAACACAGAGAAAGGACTTGACCTTCAGAAGAAGCTAATTAACATCCAGGCTGATGGCTGAATGAGATCCTAAATTCATGGATTTTCAAGTCCCTACCCTTGTGTAATACTTTTTTAAACATAAATATGGAATATCTATTTACTTTTCAATATTTCTCAATTAATGTTTTATATTTTTCAGCATATAGCTCTGCCATATTTTTGTTATCTTCATTTACAGGTATTTGATACTTTTATGCTGTAGTAAATGATACAATTTTTAATTTTTATTTTCTATTTAGGACCAGAATACAGAAATATGACTGAATATTTTTTACATTGACTTCTATTTAGCAAATGTGATAAATTCATTCACCATTTCTTATAGCTAGATTACAGATTATGTAGGAATATCTGTATACACAATCACATCATCTTCAAATAGATCTACATATAAATGTTTAGGAGAGTGAATACACTAATATCTTCATTTCATAATCTTTTGTCACATATTTGCATTAAATCATTATACCCTCATTCTTGTGCTGATGTCTGAAACTATGTGAGATAGATGTTATTTCTCTCCTTCCACCATTGAAAGAAGTTCTTTAGGCCTGGAATATAGGAAGATTTTTAATAGCAGATATAATTCTTTCATAGATATATCAGACTATGTAAATTTTTAAGAATTTCTTCTACTAGAGGTTGAATAAGAACTTTAAATTTACTTGTGTGCAGTTATTTATAATATTTTTATTGCCATTTTGATAAGAGTAAAAACTGGAATCATGTACTCTTTAATTCTTAATATTGGTAAATTATGCTTTCTCTCCCTTTTTTTTCTTAATCTAAATGCTATTAGAGGGAGAAATTTTATTGATCATTTCAAAGAATTAGCTTTTGTCTATGTTGATTTATCATAAGTTATGTTTGTTTTTTTACTGTCATCTCTCTTGTATTTTTTAGTTATTTCCTTTTATTTCCCTCACATTTAATACACTATTGCTTGTGAGGCTATAAGTTTACCTCTGAGTTCTGTTTTATGTACATCTCTTAAGTTTTAACATACTATGTCATAGCAAATAGTATCCATTTCAAAATAATTTATATTTCTGACTTCTCCCTTGACTCAAGAATAATGTTTGATATCCAGGGAGTTTTCCTAGTTATATTTTTGTTATTTTTTCTAGTCATGCTATCACAGTCATACAACATTATATGTTATCTCCATCTTTCAAATTTTGTTGAGGCTTTGTTTGTGGTAACAGGTGGATAATTTTGGTAAATATTTCATGTGCACTTGAGGAAATTATGCGAAGTCTGTCATTGTCAGTTGCAGCTTCATATATTCGAGGGTTGCTTGGAAAATATTCAGCCATGTATATCTCTTTTTCATATTATATGGCTGGATACATCCAAACAGCTCTCATATATATTTACCACTTAGGATAAATGTGTTAATTGTGTTTCTCAAATCTCCTATTTGCTTAAGTATTTTTTTGGCCTTTCTATCAGTCATTAAGAGAGGCATGTTAACATCTCCAAATATAATAATGGATTTGTTTATTTATTCTCTATAGTTTTGTCAACATTTGCTTTGTATATTTTGAAACTGTTTTTAATAACATATGTATGTAAGACTATGATATGTTTCTGTTGGATTAGCCCCCCTATTGTTTTGAACTGTATCTCTTTAGCTCTAGTAACTCTTGCTTTTAAATTTATTTATCAAAAATTACTATACGTGATCCAGCTTATTTTTATTTACTGTTTGCATGATTTACTTCTTTTCCATTTCTTTATTTTAAGCTCTCTGCATTGTTATTTTTTTTTATTAATATTAAATCATAGCTGTGTAAGTTAATGTGCTCATGGGGCACCATACACTGGTTTTTAAACCGTTTGACACATTTTCATCACACTGGTTAACATAGCCTTCCTGGCATTTTCTTAGTTATTGTATTAAGACAATTATATTCTACATTTACTAAGTTTCACATGTACCCTTGTAAAATGCACTGCAGGTGTAATCCCACCAATCCCCTCCCTCTGCTCATCCTCTCCCCTCCCTCCCCTCCCTTTCCTCCTTCCCCATATTCTTAGGTTATAACTGGGTTATAGCTTTCATATGAAAGCCATAAATTAGTTTCATAGTAGAGATGAGTACACTGGATACGTTTTCTTCCATTCTTGAGATACTTTACTAAGAAGAATATGTTCCAGCTCCATCCATGTAAACATAAAAGAGGTAAAGTCTTCATCTTTCTTTAAGGCTGCATAATATTCCATGGTGTACATATACCACAATTTATTAATCCTTTCGTGGATCAATGGGCACTTGGGCTTTTCCCATGACTTAGCAATTGTGAATTGGGCTGCAATAAACATTCTTGTACAAATATCTTTGTTATAATGTCATTTTTGGTCTTCTGGGAATATAACTAGTAGAGGAATTATAGGATTGAATGGCAGATCTATTTTTAGATCTCTACGTGTTCTCCAAACATCTTTCCAAAAGGAATGTATTAATTTGCATTCCCACCAGCAGTGTAGAAATGTTCCCCTTTCTCCTTTTCTACCATCTAACTCCAGTAAGATTAGCCCATATCACAAAATCCCAATATCAGAGATGTTGGTGTGAATATGGAGAAAAGGGAACACTTCTGCATTGTCATATTTCAAAATAGTTGAACATTGAAAAATATCTCTCTTTTAAGGAGAATATAATTTGTCTTTTTAAAATTACAAACTAAAAAGTTTTACTTAGAGTATTTCATTTATTTACATAAAATATAATTACAGGTTGGTTTATATATTTCTTAACTTCTTTTAGGATAAAATCAATTTTTTATTGTTTTGTTTATTTGAAATAATGTGATTATTTGTCCCTTTTCTATTCTTATACTGGTTATGATAGATATTACAACTTGCATCATTGACTTATTATGATCTACTAGAATTTTTATTCTGACGACTTTCCTAATACTACCTGGAGTTATATTTAGGTAGTCTATAGTATTTTATATTTGCCTAGATAGTTAACTTTGGGGTGTTTTTATTCCATACAATACTTCCCCATATCTACAGGGGGTTATTTTTCTTTCCTTTTAGTATGGACATGAGTGGTGGTCTGCTGATGATGACCTGCCTCTGTATTGTTTGTCTCAAAATTTATTGTGTGCTATTTTTGAAGAACATATTTTGGGTATAGAAATTTTAACTATAGCTTTTTCCTATAATATCATTTAAATTTTTTTCAATTTCCCTTATTTTTTCTAAGAAGTCAGTTGTCAATCTAATAGTCCTTTCAAAGCCCTATGTTCTTTTTTCCCCTGATGGTTTATTTCTTTTCTGTATTTATATTTGGATTTCTTACTATGATGACTCTTGATGTGTCTTTTTATTTATTTATTTATTTTGTATTTTTCCTGCCTGGGAGTTCTTAAGCTTTTTGAGTGGATGGGTTTATGTCTTTAACAAAATCATAAAAGTTCTCAACTACTTGTTCTCTGAATATCACCTCTGACACATTTTTCCTCATCTCTCTTTCTGGGATTCCAATTATAGTTACATTAAAGTTTAATATACCCATGTGTCTTTTATGCTGCTGTATTTTTTATTTTACTTATTCATTTTCTCTCCACATTCAGTATTTTCTCTATTGACCTATCTTTGAATTAACTCATCTTGTGTTTGGCTGCATGTAATTAGCTATTAAATTCATCTCTTGAATTCTTTAATTCTATATAATATTTTAAATTATGGAATTTCTGCATGAGATAGATAGATAGATGTACATATATGTTTACAATTTGTTTAAATTATCTTTCTTTCACACTGGTTTTGTTCATAAATTTCTAAGTTTTTAATATTGTAGTCGGAGTTAGTTTAAAGCCCTGGATCATATGTAAATCTGCTTCTACAGGCTGAATTTTCTTTTTATCATCAACATAGTAACATAAATCTTTCTCTTAGTTTTCTAGTTCCTCAAAAGAGATGGTCAATTCTACAGAAGGGAGAATAACACATCTCTGGGAGTTCACAGAAGTTATAATTTAAAAGCCTTTATAGTTATTAATAAGGAAATTCTCATTCATCTCATATCATAACTGTGTAACATGTACAATTTTGTATCTTTAAGACTTAAGTTAAGGTTTAAAAAAATCTATTAAATGCTTTTCAGAAATATGCAATAATTGTATTCAATTTTGAGTGTAGGAATTCTATCAAAGTGATTAAGTCACTGAAAGAATTACCAATGATCTCAATACCAAGCCTATTGATGTTTCATTAATAGTTTATGCTCCTATACAAATTAGAGCAAATTCTTGTCAATAAAGAATGAAGCTCCTTGTATGTTACAAAACTTACACACAATATTTCACATGGAAGGGTGTAGCTTTCACATAGTTCAAAGAATGTACATGTGACTAAGATGTGTAATAAATTAACAAACTTTAAAGAAGATGATTGCATGTGACTCAGACCTTTTGAATTTCCCTTTTGAAACAGGTAGCATATTTATAAAAGGACAGAATTTCTAGTACACAGATTTTTGAGAATTTTGATCACTACTGTGCAAATTAATTTTTTTTACTAGCAGTAAGCTCCAATTTACCCCAAACAAGGATCTGCGTAACAGGCTGACACCAATTCACTTTGAAGCAATGCTGATCTCCACTCACTTTAAGCAGAATGATGTCTAAATATCTTGTTTTGCATAGATTGCAGCAACAGGCTACAAACATAGGGAACAAAACTGTCTATAAGAAGAACTTGATATATACCAGTTTAGGATCACAAGGTATTTTGTTTGCAATGAATGAAAAAATGTAAACATGGAGTAGAAAATGGCTGCTGAAATAGGAAGTAATATCTGCATACTTGAAAAAAGTAAATATCATCACATTATTTTTAAATATGATATGCGATTGTGGGAGAGGTTGGGGAAGTCAATACTGGATATGGGACCTGGAAGTTCAGAGAAATAGTTGCTACCAATTTACTAAACCAACCGATCTAATCATGAATGGCCCCACCAAGGAGCTCATGCAGAGATGAACAAGAAGTTGTAGAGTTTGTTTAATTGCGACCCTAGCAGGCCCACACCTATACATCCTATAGTATATATGGACCCACTGTTGATCAAGAGGGACAGTAGTTGAGAACAGGACATATAGCAGAGGAAAGACAAGACAAACTATAACCCACCATGTACTCTGTATCTGTGTACAATGACAACAAAGAAATGACCTTCAAAGAGTTACAGCTGCTGCCTCAAACTCACATTCCCAACTTTGTGCATGTTCCTAATTTTGCCAACTCTGAACCAGACTCATATGCAGAAGAGATTCTGCCAATACACTTTATCAGTTAATCAAGTTAGAAGGCAAAAATATATGAACATTGCATGCTTCTGTTTTAAATAAAATTATAAGCATATTCTTATTTGTAGTTTGTATTATTGCTTCAAACAGGATTAAGCAATAATTTCTTAGTTTTGTTTTTAACAAAGAATGAAGGCATAGAAAATAGCTCTTACATTGATGTTAATTTCAAAATTTATACATTTTGGCACTTCTTTCAAAATTAAAAATACATCCACTTGCCTGATGACAGAAAAGTAAATATTCTATCCATATGCATGATATCCTGAAAACTTGAAAGTTAATTTTTGCTCAATTAATACTTTTCTAATGTTTTTAAATTTTTGAGACAGATTCTCAATCTGACACCTGGGTTAGAGTACAGTATTGTTTTATGGCTCACAGCAACCACAACCTCCTGGCTCAAGCTATCCTCCTATCTCAGTCTCCCAAGTAGCTGGGACTATAGGTCTGTGTCACAATGTCTGGATAATTTTCCTATTTTTTTAGAAATGTAATTTCACTCTTTTTCAGGGTGGTCTTGAACACCTAGCCTCAAGCAATCTTCCTGCCTCAGCTTCAAAAAGTGCCGAGATTACAGGTATAAGTCACCACACCTGACCTAATTTTTTCCTAATTTCCTAATTTTTTCCATCATTCTAGATATAAAATTATAATACGTCATTAATCCATTAGCATATATGTAGGATAGCATGACTTTTAAATGTTTAGGACATAACTATAATATATTAATTTTCCTTCTTGGAGAAAATCATGTTGAATTATAGGACTGTTTTATGGCTTTGGTTGATCTTGACTCCTTTATACTTCTTTGAATAAAACATATCTATCTGAATTTACATATTGAAATCTATGGGAGATAATAAGCTATAGTGTTTTAATTTGATTTCAAAACATTGGTATATTTTAAAAATGTCATCAGGTGATGTCATATGATAGCATTGTCAGTACACACACAGTACCCCTTCTGTTCAAATTTGTTTTTGTTCAGGAAAGAAAAAGAGAGAAACCCTAGGTATCTTGTTGCTCTGTGAATTCTCCAGCCTGCAAGTATCTGAGAAGCTGCCAGAGCCTTTGATTTGTTTTATAATCTTTGAGCTCTTTAAAAGGACCTTGACATTCTGCTTACCTTCTTCATTTCAGCTACTTATTAAACATCAGACCTTAATGATTTTCTAACTATAACTGTAAAGTCGCTTTGCTCATCCTTCTGATGTCACAGCCTCTATAGTAACACCACTCTTCCCCTTCTTCTGTATTTGCTTTAGGGTGACATTGAGAGTATAGACATCAAACTCCTTTTTTTGTTTTCCATTCTAGTCCCTACACACACATGCTCCTTCTAGAATCCTTGTGTTTCCTGAAATTCACAAACTTGTCCCCCGACTTTAAGTCATTGCCAAAAAAAAAAAAAAAAAAAAAGTCATTTGGTAAGCTGATTTTCTCCCTTATGCACAGAGCATACAAAACACCTCATTATATGTTGGTATGGCCTAGTAAACTGCAGAGACATGATGGCCACGGAGGAGCCTTGGTACTTGCAATCCCAATTTCTTCATCCTTTCCATGTACTTCTATAAGGAAAATAATTTCTAAAGTAAAGGAGGCTAAAATAGAACTCTTTCTTTCCCCCATTCCCCAACTGCTATAACCTACCTCATTAGCCCCATCCTACTATATCCAACACTCCCTAAAATCACTCTCGTACAAATTTCTTATTCATCCCTTGCACCTTTAAAAGAAATCATTTGTATTTAGTAAGCTCTTTTCCTATATTTCTCATCCTCTCTTGGAAAGGATTTTATTGATCCATGAATGTCATGACATTTCTAAGATGAAGACAGTTATAGAATTTTTAACATGGGCAAGACCTGGTTGGGACAAGGCAGAAGACAGATGAGGTATTGGTGATGACACTGTTACACACTGCAGAATATTGGGGCGTCAGAGAATTTATGTGCATAGACCAGTGAGGTTTACTAAATACCAACCCCTTAAAATAAAACTAATCTAAGAGTGAAGTATTGAAGAAACAGGGTATTTATTCTTAAGGGAAAAAATAAAACAATTATTAAAATGGCTGCTAGAGCTTTAGATTTGGAGCAACATTGATAAGCAATTATTCTAGGGACTATCTCTTCCTACTGTATGTAATTGAACTACATATGGGTAAGTATTTTGTATTATCCATGTAGCATACGTATAGTTTTTGCTCCAGGGTGACAGTGAGAGTGTAGATATGAAAGTCCCTCTCTCTCTCTCTCTCTCTCTCTCTCTCTTTTTTTTTTTTTTTAATTAGTATCATTCCCTGGACTCACAATGCATTCTCTAAAATCCTTACAGGTCCTCAAACTCATTTTTACATACAATAAGAAAATGGGAAATGTGTAGTAAGTCTAGTCATGTGTACATTAAATTATGAGAAAGGGATATTCCTTTAGGAGTGTTTGGTGCCTCAGATAGTTGGGGAAACAGCAAAGAATGAGATCTAAGACTGAATGTTTATTGAAGATTAGAAGGGGACTGAAAAACTAGGGACTGTAAAACCAGTGAAACAGAAGGGGGGAAATTTACTTTTATATGGGTAACTGCAAAAGTTTTGAGACTGACTGTATTATAGTCTATTATTTCACTTTGAAGAAACAGAGCCTAAAGTATCCTATCAGATTCACCTGTGCTCAATTTGGTGGCTTATTGGTGTTACTGGGAGGGCTGCATTTGTTTCCATTTGCACAGATTTTCTCTCTCTTATTTTTTGTGTATTCCCACACTTTCATGTTGAACCATATAAGAACGAGTACTTTTTTTTAATTATCACTTCCCTGGAATAAATGAAATTTATTTTTGAATGCAGTTTACCCAAAGGTTATTTAACCTTATCTTTATAGAATTTGGATAAAGAGCTTATAAAATGCTGATCATTCATTGGTCTGAAGAGCAAAAATTTCTCTACTAGGATAATAATAACTCAGGTGTCTGTTGTTGACAAAAGTTGGCCTTTAGATTTCCTTGCAAATTCAGTTTAGTTAGGTCATTCTTTAAATTACCCCTGCTATGTCTATCACTAAGGCATTCTCAAACAAGGGGTCAAAATGTTAGTAAGTTTCAGTGACTAAGCAGTTGTAGTAATCAAGGAAGAAAAAAAAAAAAAAGGAGAAGAGAGCAAAAGCAAAGAATGCCACTGTAATCAATTCTACCTTGTAGCAGAGATCGCTACCGAAATAATATAGGAGTTAATCAGCTTTCCGTAAGTGGCACCATGTAGAAAAAACATGCATTCATCAATTTTTCATTGCAGTACATATACCACATACCAAAGCAATACTTGAATTACTGATTGGTTTCAAGAGTGAATATGTTCCAGCACAATGCACTGTCACCATGGCTATTTCATTTAGCTAACACTCTAGCTTTTTTTTATTTTGAAAAACAAAAAAAGAATATATACTGTGAGATATCATGGCAAAATGTCATTTTTAATATTCAGACTTCTCAATTTTTTTTTCTTATAGGTTATAATTACAGCTAAAGAGAACTTCTTTATGAAGTGTTCTTGAGACAAAGAACACTCCTGAAATAGGTTTTGGGAGGAAGCTTCAAAATCTCTTTGTAATAGTAACTAGTTGTGAAAGACTTGTTAATGTAAACTGACAAATTACATACTGAGCATATATTATGTTCTAGACAATGTAATAAAATATTGTGATATACAAGGATGGGTAAAGCTGACTTCTAGCCATCAAGATGATAATATAGTAGGCTTTTGTCATAGGCCTTCTTAAATTGCTTTGTCTTCTTTTCAGACAATTCTTACATGCACAGAGAATATATTCAGCAAAGTATATGAGATAGGAGCAAATATTTTCTGTTATGAAAAGAATCCTCTGATGTAAGTATCAAAGTATCAATATGAGTTTGAAAAAAAAAAATCACACTGTATAATCCTACGAGAATTATTTCCAAGGAATTCACACAGGCAAAAATGGTACTTATTGTCCAAATGGTAACCCTTTAATGAACTACTACACAGTTGAATTCTTAGAGTTCTTAATCCAAGTCCAGCTTTCTAGCTAATTCTGAAATCCAACAATTCTATCTAGGTAAAGATATGGCCATCTTGCTAGAACCAATTTCAATCCAGTAGAAAATGCTTTTAAAAATCATTTACTTTACCACCAGGGAGAAACTTCCCCTGTGAAAAGTGCTGAGGCGAGTCCAATTTGTTCCCTCTGGGAAAGGCAAAATTTCATGTCTTACCACCTAGAATGAAAAGGCAGAACTGTTCAATAGAATCAAGCATATCTAGCAATTTCTACAGTAAGATATCCACCCCTGGAACGGCTGTGTGCTTCAACATCCCAGGACTCACATTGTTCAGACTGCCTTTGTTGGTGGGGCTGATGTGGAGGACAATTGTTTTCCAGCTACCAGGGTCATATAAGCACATCTTGACCAGGCAGCTATACAAAGCAGAATCATTCGTACATCAGAAACACAAACTTTAGAATTTCTAGTTTAAATGCAGTTGGGCAGAATTAAGATACCAGTTTATTCTCCCCTAATTTTTCTCTATTTATAGCCTCACCCAACGACAGGTCTGAGGCACAAAAATGGGCTCTTACTCAACACATCTGCTCCCCATGTGTTGCTGAGTCACACATACTTTTTTCATTACCAAAAGTAACAAATACTTATTTTCTCCTTGACAGTCCCACAGAGTTGTTGCAACCGAGAGCAAAACAAGTGAGATTCCATTCAGCTTTGCTCATTAAAAGACCCCTATTGGTGCTTGTGTCTCTACTACTAAGAGAGTTGCAGAAATTTTGGAATATGTCCCCAGTAGAGCCATGGAAATGATTCGGAAAAAGGATCTAGGAGAGAAGGTTCAAAGAACTGATGTGAGTCCACAAATGAAATAATGTGAAATTACAGATGAAATATTTTCAAGAAAAGTAAAGAAAGAAAGAATAGTATTCAGCAGAGTTTCCTCTAAAGCGTTTTATCAACCCTAGAGAAACTTCAGGGGACATCCGAACCCATCCTTCCAAATATTATATGCATGTCCATCATTAATTTTCATATGAACCTGAGGTATATTCACATAATATTACTTAAAGGTGATAGCATAAATTATATCCTTCCCCTGTGTCAGAAGGGCAGAAGTGCAAAACCGAGATTTTCCATCCCTTCCTTATAATTTTCTGTTAGTAACTCTTTAAATTGCAAATTGCAACTTTGGACTTACACGTGAAACCAGGTCTGACCTAGAGGACAAGGAGTGAAAATGAGTAGGCGAGCCACATCATTTCTCCAAATCAGGCTCATAATTGAACTGCAGTTTTCAACCTTATCTTTCGTCTTCTGGAAAGTCTTATCAATGAATGTCACCCTGATTTCATTGACGGACCTTTGTTTCACACCCTTCATAAAGTAGCCCAAAATAGCTGCCGAATTTTAGCAGTCATCAACTTTACGTTGTCACAGTTTTTTCGTAGGTGAGTTATAATTTATTTATTAAGTATAAAAGCTCCTGAAAGAAAATTTTACAAATCATGCGGTAGCCATCTTATCTCGTCACTGCTTCTCCCTCCAAAAAGACCACATACCTAACCACTGTCCTGCAGGATCAGTGCTTAGAAAGGGATTTTTTAAATGTTAAGGAGATTGACTTCATACTGTGACAGTGAATTTGCCTTTCTCTTAACTGGCTTATTTGCCCTCTTAATTGCACACATGTGAAATCACAGACATTCACAGGATGAGCTCTACAAAAGCATATTTGCTGGTATAATGATCCCTTTCGTTATATAATCTGGTAATGGGCTTAACATGCTTACACACAGTTTGAAAAACATCCTTCTATCAAGGTGGCCTAAATTAAAAAGAATGTTAGCTGACATGAACATCAGCTGCTGCTTTGTGACCTTGATTGCGTTTAGATCACCTACATTCCCCTTGCTTCAGAAGAACTCACATTATGCTAATGACCCTACTTCCCAAAATATCTAACCCTCTCATGTCTAGTTAAGCTAGTGCTGTACCAAAATCATAGATCACCCAAAGGCTCAGGTGCTTACAGAAAATGCATCCTTTCTAATAAGTCATTTTGGCTTGCCACTGTGAGTGTTCATGCATAAAACATACAAGCTGCACTCAAGAATTTTCATAAAAATATGCACCCAAGAATATTTCTCACAACTTTAAAATCATGTATCTTAAACTGTATGCTCAAAGTAATTTGGGAGCATAGCATTGGTTAAAATATTTTTAAATAGTTAAAATATTTTTCTACCGACGGCTTAGCTAAGGCAATCTGTGTGTTGTTTACTTTTCAAATTATATTGTATAAAAATATGACATTTATTTTTACATATAAAACACAACTTGCTGCTCACATGTAGACTCTGGGATAAGCAATGTGATCTTAACAGCTAGCCTGTTTTCTAGTCTTAAAAATCATCTGACAGTTCTCCAAATGCAAAGTATACATGCATTTCGAAAGGTAACCTTCAAGGAGTGTAAACAGAATAGAGAGAAGTAACTTGCTGCTTTATTGTGTGTGCAAATTATAAATTGATTCAAAATCTATTAAGATTAATCTTTCAAAACTAATACTCTGGGCTTGAAGGTTACTGAGATAGGTTCCCTTCACATCTTGACATGCTTTATCATATCTCATAAGTTCAGGGCTCTGAATTGATGTTTATCTGATGTTTATCTAGGTTATTGGCCCATTCATAGGCTCCTTATACACAGGCAACCTAAACGCCATTTTTTGTCAGATAGAAATTTATAACACTTCAGTAGCATTCAAGAACTTTTTCAGTTAATGTAAATATCCCAGGGTCATGCAGTAGCATTTTTTTTGAAATCAGGTGGTCCAACACATTAAAAAATGTCTTTTTTCATAAATAAGTGTTCAGGTGGATGAATAAGCACATGGCACATGTCTGAAGGCTAGCTACTACTCAGAAAGAAACCTTTGTCTCTACGAAAAGAGAACATCTTTTCTTTTCTTTTTCTTTTTTTTTTTTTTTGGGACAGAGTCTCACTTTGTTATCAAAGGTAGAATGTAGTGGAGTCACAGCTCACAGCAACCTCAAACTCTTGGGCTCAAGCGATTCTCTTGCCTCTGCCTCTAAAGTAGCTGGGACTACAGGCGCCAGCTATTTTGTTGTTGTTATTGTTGTTTGTTTGTTGAGCAGGCCCAGGCTGGGTTTGAACTCACCAGCCAGGGTGTATGTGTCTGGCGCCTTTAACCACTGAGCTACCTACCGACACTGAGCCAGAGAGCGTCTTTAAATATGTATCAATTCAAGGAGTAATGATCTGGATAGAAAAGTAACTGGGGAATGAATTGAACAATAAATGCAACCAACATAATAACCCATGTACCAAATATTGTTGTCAAGTATGGGATTTTGGCGGAATTCCCAGATTATAATTTCAGCTCTCTAATTTTTCATTCATAAGGAAATCAAAAAATGATAACACATTTCCTTTTTTTTGCTAATGAAACAGACATACAATTATTTTTGTCTCAAAATAAGACTCTGATAAATGGCATAGACTTGATAAAGCATGTGGATAGAAAATATAACTATTTTTGTCATTGCTATTTATATCTCATGAAATTAAATTATGTTCATGATAAAACCCTTGGGCTGTGCCATCATGGTGGGAAAAGAGGGTATTTATTGGGAAGTGGCTGTGACACTAATATTTCCTGAATGCCTATGAAATTGAGAAACAAAAAGATTATTAAAATCTCTTTTCCAGAAAGTTTTATCATTCATTAAAAGAATCTAGTGCCAATCCCGATTCCATTATTTTGTCCTTAAATACTGTTCATTTCTTCTTCCAGGAGTGGAGGCTGCTGCTCAGACGCGACTTCTGGAAGCCTGTTGTTAACATGGGTAGTGGAGTGTGTTGAGCCAGCCCCTAAGTAGGAATGCTGCAATCAGCCACAGCATAGACTAAGAGAGATTCATTTCTTCTCTTCCAAAAACACATAATCTTGAAGCTCACTGCAGGTGTCAGAAGCAAACTTCAGGGAGAATTAAACTTAATCCCTCTTCCAAGAAACAATAAGACATTTTTCCTTAGCAGACATTTGAGATTGAAAAGTGGCACTGCTAGGAAAAAAATATTTTCTTGCTATCATATGCCATCTGGTTAAAATAACGAAACAGTTTTAGAAATAAAGAACATTTTAAGAAGTCTTTACAAATCTTTCAGTTATTTTATTTGGCGATAGTTAAGTGCTCCAGAAGTTATGTATGTCCAAATTACTGAGCAATGATACGTACATCTAAAGTAAAATATTACGTATTTCGTCCCACCAGGTCGGTAGGGAAACATGTATCTATTACATTCCTAGCCAGTTAATGTTTTCTGAGTTCTCTTATGCAGTATTCTTTTGAAATGTATCTACATATAAAAAGAAGATATTTTCAAACGAAGCATCCAATAAACCAAAAGAGAAAATTTTGATGGAAGATGCTGCATTCGAGCATTTTTACCACTGGTCAGGGAACTTGCCAAAAATGTGTAAGTACGTAAAACATTTAGCAAACATTACTAAATCAACTGAGCTGCCAGTAATCTCTTATTTAGGAATAGAAGAGGTTAGACAAGGAAGAGAATAGGAAAAGAGGGAATGAAGAAGATGTACAAGAACTACTAAATGATAGGCCAGATATCTACTCTCTGGGAAAAGCAAATTTCACAGCAGTTTAATGAATTCTCTATTCACACGTCTGATCCAGGCTAAATCTTTAAATGGGTAGATGAAACAAACAGATGAAGAAACAAGAAGATAAATTCAGGATAAGAAAGTTGATATAAACTCAATATAATTCATATAAACAACTTAATTAAGACCCTAATTAAGTAAGAATTGTTAACTCTACTTAAAAAATAAATTCATCCAGACTAGTATAACAGATTAGTAAATCAAAGCCCAGTCAAGTACCACCTTGCCAAAAATAGCAGAATTGATATTTTATTATAGAATAATTGAATAAAAAATCAGAGTCCCTTGATAGAAACCAATTCTTTCTAAGTATCTTCTAGTTTAGCACATAAAATAGTTAATCATTAAAAGTTGACTGATAAAATCACCTGGAAACCCCAGAAATACCACTTGTCCTTCCAGAAAATTGAATGATGATTTATTCCACAAATTCTAACCAGATAACATATAATACCTATAATCTAAGGTTTAAATTTTTTTTAATTTTTTTTTTTTCATAAGACATTACTTCCAAGAAGTTTAAAACAAGGTAGAAGAATCAGAAGCTTTCAAATTACTGGCCATAAACGTATCATCTGCCTTTGTGAAACTGGCTTTTGATAGTTAAACTCCTCTCCACCTCCCATGCTGCATTTCAGCCGGACAGAGTGGGAGCTATGTCTCAAAGCATTCACAGTGTGTCCAATGAGAGACTATTTTTAAACCTAGAAAGACATAGATTTGCCCCTGGGTGGCTTTACGGTAAGTTGACCAGAAAAATGGATTCCCTTCTTACTAAGATTCTATAATTTTAAAAGGTAAATGTATATAACTTATAGTAATTGGGGGGAAATAACCAGTGAAAGAGGAGAAAAGATATAACAGCTTTCTGTATTTTGATTTGCTGAATGGGGTAACCTGATTTACAAGAAGACAATATAAACATTTTACGAAATGAAGCAATAGTATAAGAAGTAATTTAAATTTAAGGTATCATAGATGCTAAGTGCCCAATAGGTAATAATCTGTTTAGAAAATAAATAACTTCAGTGTGTTTTAAAAGTATTTATGTTTTATTTTATGACTAAATATTATCATTGAGCAAAGATAATTTATACAAATACAAACATGGAAATATTAACAGTAGATGTAATTCAAGCATGTGCAAGGATCACCTGTCAGTTGGCTGTTATGAAAACAAATTATAATGAAAACAAACGTAAATTAATTCAATTTCTTTAAAATTCTTTGCAAATGCAGTACAGCTATTTCAGAAATGAAAACTAATTTGACTTCCATTACTCATAATTTGCATTTGTTAATAAGGCAAGAACTTTTAAATAAGCTATACTATCTCTGCTTCCAAGAGTTGAAGGATAGGCTATTATTAAATTTAAAATATAATTGGTTAGCTTCGGTGACTTAAAGGGACCCAGAATTTTGAAATTTTGAAAAGCACTTGGCTGCTCTGAGCTGTAATCTCCCCAAAGAAAAACTTACTCCTTTCTGTTCCCAAATACCCCACCCAAGAACTACCAAAATATATCAACTCAAATTTAGTTAGACTATTGAGACCTTCGTCTCCTATTTTTGTGTAAAAATCAATGCGTAAGAGACAAAGAAAGTGTAGTCTGCTTTTTCAATTTTACAGGCACACGAAATGTTCTTTTTTTCACATTTTGAGAATGAGAATAAATGGTAGAGAAGAGTCATTTTATGCCTAATATCTGGCTAGAATTGAATTTCATTTCTACATTTATTTTGGGCAAAGGAAGCTTGACTCAAACCCAGTGTGAGATTCTCCTGGGTTGTCACAGACTTCCCTCGTCTCTCCGATTGTTCTGTTCACAGTGCTCGGAATAACTTGCTCACCATCTCTGTTGTTCAGTCATGTGATTCTTCCTCTCTTCTTGTTCAAAAGCTCTTGAAATCTCTTTTCTTAATACTGATTTCCATGACTAAGAAACACAAAAGAAAGAGAGCTAATCTTTCTGCCCCTAATTTTTCTTTTTTTTCTTTTTTTTTCTCTCACTAGCACATTTCTGCCATACAGCAAAACCACTTCTGGATTAGTGCTTGTACTTTAGCACTTTCCTATCAGTGCTTGCATAAAATGAGCTATAAATGCTTTGTCCAAAATAGATGGTGACTTTTGGGGCTTTATATAACTGCATTCTTCTATATGCTAATCCATAAAGGTTCCCTTCATTGGAGATATTTGAGATCAGGGACATTATCATTTTGAAATAATTTTGTGGATCTTATAGAAAATGCCCAGGCAATATAACAAGAGCATGATATGGAATTTGCACTAAATCTGCTCAGTACAATGTCCAAAGGTTTCCAAAGACTTAGAGCTAAAATGTGTGTGCTGTTGATTATACTCAATTTAAACCCGCCAAAACTAAGTGAATGCTACATATTATCATTGCATAGTTTTACAAGAGCTACAAATATACACTTACCAAATTCTGTCAGTAAACTTCAAAATCTAGGGATTGAAAGGGAAGTTTTTAAAAAACATGTAGAGTGAGAGTTTTTTTTTTTTTAGAAAGAGGATAGGAAAATGATTTTTAGGCCTTCCTGGAGCCATTCTATAATATTGCACTTCAAATAAAGGATGTAATTAATTGCTAATTGTAAATACGTTAATTAGGTATATTTCATCAAATATTTTCCAAGAAGTAAAAGCTGATTACTGTCCCCAAATAGCATGACATGTACCTTGGCTGTGAAAAATCCATTCACTCATCTGTTACGTGTAAGTCAGTGTGCATTTTAAGAGGCCCAATCTGCCTTCAGAGTTCAAAACTAACAATCTACTAACAATTCACAAAGTAAGGACCACTGGTATTTTTACCTATATTAGCCAATTTAAGCTTCTTGATAACATCAGCAAATAACTAGGACTAATTATTAGTTATCTTTTTTTTTTTTTTTTCAAACCGAACATGGGTTCAGGAAGGATAAGTAATTTGGGACAAATTATATTTCCTAAAAATAGCAGGGCTGAGATTTAGTTCAGAATCAGAGTTTTTACCACTTTGCTCATCTGAATCTTAAAAAAAACTTGGATCCAACCTGATGGGTACTGGAAGTTGATAAACTTACCAAAGAAGTCAGTGAAGGTAAGGATTTATCTTAAACAATTTTACTAAATAGATAGACATGGAAAGAGAGAGGGCAATATGAACAGACCTAGTGGTAGATATTTTCATCTAGGGCCAAAATTTTCTTTTCTTAGGTATTCCATGTTGTGCTCCCTACAAAGCAGGCACTGAGATACGGATTAAATGCAAGAGGTTTATTTCAAAGTGATCCCAGAAAGCAGAACTAAGAATGTAGGGAAAGTGATTCAGAGAAGGGAGAAAAGCTATCCAGGTGTAGATTTAACTGTGGCGACTGAAATTCAATCACATTTGGGATACTCTGAGATACCGTGTGGTGCCGTAAAGCTGTCTTAAAAGATGGAAAAGCTGGCTATGTATTTACTCATTGATTCTCACGCCTCACAGAATCAGAGTTATACCTGGGGGCATTAAATCCCTAGCATTTTAGATGTCCTTGGTCCTGGACTGAACAAGTTTCTGTATCCCTAGGGAAATTTGTCAGGCAGAGAATCAGAGATCCAGGTTCTGGATATCCTGCAAAGGTGTGTACTGTCTACTGAAACTGCAGGTGAATGCAGAGAGGATGTGGCTGGAGCATTAAGTACCCACAGTGTCTGCTACCACTATGAGCCGCAGTGGGCCAGTCACCGGCTGGAATTTCTCATCTTTTTTTTGCTTAAACTGTGGCTTTTTCCTGTGTACTATGACTGTGACTTTCTTTTCCTTTAAAATGAAATAAGAAATTAAAGATACTTAAAAAAGAATTCAAAGTGCAGACTCCTTTTATTTTTTATACTTTTGCATATTTTCCCAAACTATTACAACCGTTTTATCCTCAACTACTTCTATAGAATGATTTTTTTGTTGGTAAAATGTCATATAATAAATCCCTCCAAAAACTAAAAAGTCAACTTTATTTCTTCAATATTTCAACTATATACAGAATAATTTCTTAAAATACAGGGTATCTCGGAGGTATCTCAGAGGCTGTCATACTTACACTGGGATACCCTGTAGCTATGATTCTATGTAAATATACAGCTTAACTGGTAGAGTGGGTAAGGAAGATGAATCACCTAGATTTCTGCTTGCCTTACACATTAGGTGCTATATTCACCAATGAACTTAAGACCGTGGGTTGACCTCATAGCTTTGTTAAGTGGAAATTGCTTTTAAAAAGTTGCTGGTACTTAATGCTAACATGAATCTTACTCTCAGTTCCAGAAAAGGATTGCCAGGGTTTTTATATTTTATAAAAGAAAATGCAAAGAAAATGTGGTGCACTGTGTGACTTAGAAAGGCTTCCCTGTCACCAAGTGCACTTAGACCCAGATCACCAGAAGCCGCATCTATGGCTAACAGATGAGGCAAGTCATCCATTCCCTGAACAGTAAGGCAATAAGATAAAGTTAGTGAACTAAATAAATCCTTTATGATGCCAATGTCATTAATTTGTGTAATCACAGACTTAAAAAAATGACTAAAATCTATGACTATTGTGAAAGTCAATCACAAATCAGGCAAAGATGGAAAGTGGGAAATCTCTCATGGCCGGGGCAGGGTTTGAACCTGCCACTTCCCGTAGGTGGGGCCAGCACCCTACTCCTCGAGTCACAGGCGCCGCCCTGGGTTCTCCTTTCTTAACACTCCTCTCATGTTTAGGCCCCTTGGTACCTGTGACGGCCTATCCCTCAGATACTCCTCCTGCTAGAGAATGGGATAATTGCTGAGAACCAGTGCTCATCCAAGAAGTTGATTTCTAAGACTCACTTGTTTCAACATGGGGCTGTATGACAAGTTCCTAATAAGATAAAATGTATGAAAGCAGTGTGCATTACCTCTTGGTCTAGATTTTAAGAAATAAATGTGCCACATTTCCTTTCTTTTACTATTTATTAGCTGAATATCAAAACTCAGAGAGACCTGGAAGGTGATTGGTATTCTGGAGGCCTGGTTTCTGAATGTCTAAATGAAGGTCCTGACCCAAAAACCCTCATGCAGTTTCCTTCCTTGCCTGTTCTAGTTTCCAGTGAGCCAGCAGTTCCTGGCACTTGTCAGCTTGCAGCCATGTCAGTCCAATCTCTTCCTTCCTCTTTCACATTGATTTCTCTCTTGTGTTTGTGTATTTCAAATCTTCCTCTGCTTTTCAAGTGACATTTGCCATTGGATTTAGGACTCATAATTCAACATAATCAGAACATTTAACCTATTCAATCAAGTTTTCAAGCTATATTATCTACTTTTTTTCTAAGAAAAGTCACTCTGCAGAAGACGATCTCTCCCAAATTGAAGAAACCAAAATGATTGTAGTTGGTACACATTTGAAAATTAATAATTATATTTGCTTTTTAAAGGTTCTTTAATTATATAAAGTATCCATTTAAATAGATTGATTAAAAAGATGATATGTCCAGTAATTGGAAGAAAAATATCCATATATTAGTAAGCAGTAGAGAAGCCTTCTGAAAGCAAGAGTCTTTTGTGGTATCCTTGAAATCATGTATCGCAAGACTAGTGGCACTAAAGAAGATGAAAAGTGGCCTCTGATGCTAGAAAGTAAATAGTTTTGAATATTGCTGTTGCATGGACAGCCTCCAACAAATGAAACAGGACAGCCTTTCAACAAATGTCATCAAACAGTGATCGCTTGTGAAGAGTTGCTCAGCTTCCAGCTACATGCTCATTTTGGAAAGACTAGTAGACCAGACCTCTTTTCCTTTTCCTTTGTGCCCATGTAGGGATAGCTTCTTTAGTTCACTGAATACCAATGATCATAGACACTAAAACACAGAAAAAAAAAAAAAAAAAAAAAAAAATATATATATATATATATATATCTCACAAGAAGCAATGCTAAAAAACCATACTTGACCATGATGCTGTATCAAAAACAAAGATTGGTGCACCAAAAATACAATAACATGTCACAATAACTACTGTCTTTACTGCTGCTTCATCATAAGAAGAGAAGAAATTATTATTTGACAGAGGATCCTTTGCCTGAATTGTAATCAATTACACAATAAATAAATTAAAAGCTGTTTAAATAGGGATGTGAGAGATGGGCCTATAAAAATCCTCACCAAAAGAAAACATGTCGAGGACCTCATTATAATTTCTATTATACTTAGCATTTTTACCTGCATATTCACTATAGATATCTTACCAGACACAAATCTTATGATAATTTATGTAAATTTATTTCAATTTTAAACTGAACATTATTTGAACAAATATATGTTTTTGGCTTATTGTAAAGATATGGAATTAAGGCATCAAATGGCAGGACTAAGTCTCATTATTATAAATAGATTATGGCCCAAATCTTCCCGAAGTCAATAGAAAGAAAAGAAAATTAGCACATTATTATATTAATGTTCTAGTTTCCAAAGCTGTTCATTTTATTTGTTAATTATGCTTTGATTAAAGGTTCTAGTCTAAGTTAAAAATATTTCCCTTTTTTTTTGTACTCAACTCTGCTTAAAAATATGCTAATCTGAGAATAAGATTATAAACTGAAAAATAACAATGGGTTTGCTATAAATGGTTTCTCTCCTTTTTGACCAATAAGAATAACATCTCTCTTCATATTGCTCTGGATATTAATGGGAGTCAGGTATATATTAAACAATAAGTTTGCTAGTATCTTTACATTTCCCCTCTTCTTTTTTTTTTTTTTTTTTTTTTTTTTTTTAATAATTTATTTATTTTTTTATTGTGGAGAAGGGGCAGGGAAAGAAGGCGGGGGAAGAGGTGAGTGACAGGGTCGGGCCAGTGGCATGGTACCACATTGGCTGTATCTAGGT
>CAUYPK010057215.1:0-37455 GCA_963574355.1 Loris lydekkerianus | reverse complement strand
AGTTGAATGTTGGCAGTTTCACAGTTTTCATGGACATTCACTGACTTAAGGATGGACCTGGTTGACTGTACTGAGCTCATTGAGAAGGCAGAGAAATATTACTCCCCAGAGACAGCTCCACCTTGATTGGGACCCTCACCTCATTGCTGTCTGGGGAGATAAGCTAATAAAAATCTGGTAATCAGAGGCCACATGTGTGATTTTGTCTTTGCTCAAGTTGTCTCCCCTTCCTTCTTTGCCTTTTAGGTGGATGGTACCATTATTCTCCTATTAGCCACTTAACCTTGAGAGCCTGGGGTGATAGATCCTTCTCTCTTCTCCCACATGCCTGTGTTCAGACAGGTACCAAGGCCTGCTCATTTCACCCTCAAAGTATCTGGGGGGAGGGGAGGCTCTCCATTGTTTCCAACAGTTGTGGCAAAGAGCCCGGGCTCTCACGTCAGACAGCTTGGATTCAGATTTTGGTTTTGCTTCTTTGTTCTTCAATTTTGTCCTCTATAAAATTGGTGACTGTATCCGTGTGATAGGGTTGTCGTGAAGCATGCCTGGTGCGAATGTCAAGGCATTCTCAAGACTTGCGAATGCCAAGTGCGAATTTAACTTCAATACCTGGTTGGTATCATTGTTGATATCATTGGAGTTCAGGTCCCCATGACAGCTGCCCACTTTCTACTCCTAAACACTGAGAACACAGTTGCTAGAGCTGAAGGAGGGTCTGGGAACCTCCCCCAGCCACGACCTGGTGAGGTGTGTCAATAAGTCTCTCCTTTTTGAGGAGATTAATAACATTTTTTTTTCAAGGTTATTCACTCTTGCCCAGGCATGGTGGTTCACACCTATAATCTTAGCACTCTGGGAGGCTGAGGTGTGAAGATCTTTTAACCTCGGGAGTTCCAGACCAGCCTGAGCAAGTGCGAGACCCCATCTCTACTAAAAATAGAAAAATTAGCTAGGTGTTGTGGTAGACACCTGTGGTCCCAGGTACTTGGGAGGCTGAGGCTGGGAGGATTGCTTGAACCCAGGAGTTTGAGGTTGCTGTGAGTTGGGTTGAGGCCACTACAACAGAGTAAAACTATTTCAAAAAAAGAAAAGACGTTTCCTCACTCTTCCTGAGCCTGGCTGCTGACAGATTAATTTCAGGTTGTCCACGCGTATTTCCCCTACTACTTGTCAGTGGTTTCTGCAGCCTGGCACTCAAGGCCTTCCTGAACTGATGCCAAAATCATCACTTTTTAATTCTCATCTCTCACAAAGACACCATACACATCCTGTTTTATATTAAAAGTGGACCCCTCTCTGTTCCTCAGTTCCCAACACATTGCTTCCTCTGCCCCCTTGCTCATGAAATTTCTTCTGCCTGAACTGATCTCTCCTTCACGTTGTTTAGAATCCTACTCATTCTTCAAAGTCCAAGTCAGGGCCCCTTCCTTGCAGAAGACTTCCCTGATTACCTTGGAAGTGTTTCCTGAGTGAACGAACACTTGGAATCTGTCCCCTGTTGGTGAGCGCCCCCTGGTGTACAGGCCATGTGTCATCTCCTTCATGGCGTGGTGAGAGGAGCCTGTGTCTAGGATGGGATATCACTGGCACCATGAGGTTACTGAATTGATAAGAAGGGAGATTATCCCAGGTGGGCCTAACCTAATTTGATGGGCCATTATAGAATACTAATTAAGGTCCTGTAGATTTTCCTGGCTTTTAATTCATGGCTACAGTCCCCTTTTATTACCTAAGGGTTTAAAACATAGGCTGCAGTGAAAAGGTACAACTATCCGAATGGCCCATGTTGCCAGCTTTTTATTTGGGGAACTTGTAAGATGCACTGTGAGAGACAGGAAGTCCAGCAAGTAGGACACAGACAGGGTGAGTCTGTGGCTGTTCAGCCCCGCCCACTGCCCTCTGCTCTATTTCCAGGCCTCTTTGGGGGACCAGCAGGTGACAGTTACAGGGGGGAAGTTCATTCACCAGATCTTGGTTTGGGGTCAAGTTCAACAGATGTCAGATATGGAAGTGATGGGAGCAGGAAAAGTTGGCCCCCACTTTACCAAAGTCCTTTTTAGGAGTGTATTCTGGGTATGAATAAGGATATACACAGAAAGAAAGTGAAATTCTCTTAACAGTATTCTCTCACATAAGTTTTCCTTAAAGAAAAAGGTAAACATAGATGGTGAAAAATGGAGTGGGTAGTGATTATTCATTTATGAGAGTGATGCTGTTTGTTTTTCAAGATTCACCACTCTGGGAGCCTTTGACTGAGTGACCAGTGCACACACCATGATCCATGGGCAACCCAAATTTGGTTTACACAGTTTGGGAAGAGCAGCTCTTGAAAGGAATGCAGTTTATCTCATGTGACACAGTCAACACATGAACTCAGGTGTGTCCAGTCAAATCCCAGCCCCCTTCCCAGACTCAGTTACCTTCGGTGCCATCTGGCTCTGCCTGCTCCTCACGCTGCTTCTGCTTGAACTTCATGTTCCCATAATGCATCACAGCTCCCGTCAGCTTGTAGATGCCGACTTTCTCCTCTGAGCTGAAGCCCAGGATGTCGATGGCATTCTGGGAGAAAGAAAAGGACAGCCACCACAGTAGGACTCAGGGATTCATCTGTGGCTTTTACTTCTTTTGTTTGTTTAGTACATGAGACAGCATTTGCTGGAATGAATGCATGACAGGTGGGGTGTGGTAAGTTAGGGGTTGAAGATCATTCTTTTAACATGTTTCTGTGGGTGGTTGGAGATTACAGGGAGGAAATGGGAATTATCTGTTTTCTTCCATAAAATAAGAGCTGATTATAATGTTTTCCAAGATGGTGCACAGATGTGGGGGCTCTTTTCTGGATGAGGCTATCAGGAACCATCACATGATTCTGAGAGAAGGAAATGTTGCAGATAGTGACTGAGAAATAGTGGGCAGCAGCTGGAGAGCTTAGCATTGTAATCCAGGAGTTCCAGGGCTGTTCAGATTCAAGACAATATGCATTACAGAATATTACATCTAGAAGGGAAGACCATTGGAGATAGTAACATCATTTTTCAAATGAGAAGGGTAAACTTTTTCAGAGCCCTTTCTGTGTGCCAGGCATTAGGTAGGCATCATCTGTACATCATCTTATTATGTCTCCATTAGGATTTTTCCAAATTTCTAGGGGAAGAGCAGAGGTGCCTCACGGGTAGGTAACCTGCCCCCACGTCATATAGGGAGGATGTGATGAGACTGGGGACTGGGGCTAGGGCTGAGTCACTTCAGATCCTACAGTAGTTTCTGATTTGGTTTTGTAACCACTTTGCCAATCTCCTGCTAAAAGTTTCAAGTGAAAAAAAAATCCTACTGTGGGGTGTACATATGGATTACACAGCAGAGTTTGCAGCCTGTGGAAACATGTCTGGACATGTCTGGTGAGCTGGTAGGTTAGACAACGGAGCAGGTCAGCATCAGCAGGGTGATACTCAAGAGGGAGGCCCTCACTCTTGGAGTGGTGTCCTCTTGTGGGGAGGAAGAGCCCATTTTCCTTGAATCCATATCCCATCTCCCTTTGTCCTAGGGAGGGGTGGCTGTGGGTTAAAGGGGAAAACTCTTTCACTAAACACTGAAAGGAACCGGGTGAAAGCTTTGCTGCCTGGAGCCTCTTGGAGCATATCATCTTTTGGGGAAGAGGATGTTCTCTCTCTTCCAGGCCACAAACCATCACCTTGGAGAAACTTCACCAGGGGCAGTGGCAACAGCTTCACTTGCCACCTAAGCGCCTACAGTGAGGATGTGAGACACCACTGGTGACTTGGAATTCCTTAGAAGGACCTTTCTTGGGGGCTGGAAGCCTTGCATCAATCATTAACCTGGCCCTTTCTGTGCTCACGAGTTAGTGAAAACTGGGGAAGCTTATTTAAAATTACACAGGATGCCTCAACAATGTATACACATTTTAAGAAAGAAAGAAAAAAAAAACATATTAAAGACAGGTTTAATAATTCAGATACATAATGAGATGATATACAGATGGTGCCTACCTAATGCCTAGCACACAGAAAGGGCTCTGAAAAAGTTTACCCCTTTCCCATTTCAAAAATGATGTTACTTTCTCTGACGGTCTTCCCTTCTAGATGTAATACTCTATAAGGCACATTGTCTTAAATCCGAATAGCCCTGGAATTCCTGAATTACAATGCTAAGCTCTCCAGCTGTTGGCCACTATTTCTCACTATTTTTTATATACCCACTGTATATGACGACTGTTAAATTCAACTTGGTCAAACTGGCCTCTGTATGTGGCCCTGTATGTGGCAAACTGTAACCTAACTTAGTACATGACAAACTGTCCTTTAACTAGGTGTATGTTCTTGTAACAAATAGCTGTGTCTCAGCCAATCACAGGCTGCCAGCGATCAGACCATGTCCATATAAGGCAAATGCCTCAAAACAGCATGCTTTAAATAAGGCAGATGTGGGAGCTGCAACCAATCACGCTGTTCTGTATGTTGCTTCCTTTCTCTGTCTGTAAAAGCTGCTGCCCACCTTGCTGGGGGGAGCCCTCAGAAGCTCTCCTGGTTCTGAGTGATGTCTGAGTTGTGAATTGTTCTTTGCTCAAACACACTCTGCTAAATAGAATTTGCCTATAGTTTTTCTTTTAACGTGGCTCGACTTGAGATAACTGAAGTTTCTTTGATCACGAGCACTTTTTATTTGCCTTAAAACCGCCAGCGACACCTGAAGTGTCACCAAATGAAGGTGAAGAAACTAGTCGTGAGGCACTGTCCCCAGGATGATAAACAAGACCCCTTTCTATGAGCTCGTGCAGTTTCTGTGAGAGTAGAGCCAGCAGAGGTGGAGATAGATTGCTCAGAGATAATGTATTTTAAATAAAAATGCAAGTTCTGGGGTTAGGCAGACCTGGGTTTTAGCACTCTGTCATTTACAAACCATGTCTTCAGGAAATTATGTCCTTTTCTCAGAGTCAGCTTCCACATTTGTAAAATAGGGACAACAGTGGTACCTTTGCCAGAGACGCTTTTGAGGCTAAAATGAGAGAATGCAGGTACAACCACTTATCTCAGTGCCTGTCACAAGGGAGCCCTGAATATATTTAGGTATTATTATTGTGATTGTGATTATTAATCCTGCAGATACCTTCCAAAGATACAGGCCATAGGCTTCACAGGTACCCCGAGGAAGTAGGTACCTCAGGTGAGCCTAAGGGGATGGGTACAAAGAAAAGTAAGCAGACCCTTACAGAGTGGGCTTTCCCCTTGCTTTATGTTTTTCTTTTAGATTTTCTCAAAGAACCATGTAAATGATTTTGTAACTTGAAAATTTTGAACAAATGTTATGTTAATAATCTCATAAATGCAAAGTTTAGTTCAATTAAAATGCTGGAGAATAGAACTGAGTGCCTGCTTTGGAGAACCTTCTGCATTCTGATTTTGGAATCCTGGGAAGTGGAGCTGAGCAGGGAGAGGGCCGGGCTGTACTAATTCTCTAAGCTCTTGATCTCTGAGATCTTGAATCTAATCACTTATCATCCCTGGGTCCCAGCCGTCCCATTAGTTCACTAAGATGTCTCTCGGTTCATGAGCTCAACAATTCTACGTGCTAACAAACAAGTAACAGGCTCACATCAGTTGCCAAAAGCTCCTCACTGTCATCAATGCTGGCCACGGTGACCTCTCCTTGGCTCACGAAGGGGAAATCGAAGGGGTTGGTGGAAATCAGAAGCAGGTCTGTGAAACACAAGATCCCTTTTGCATCTTATGCACAACTTACCCTGGGTTTTGTTTGTTTTTCCATTGTCACCGATTTGGCAGATGAGAGAGACATCCCAAAAGCTTACCAATCAGTTCTGGCTTCTTGTTTGACATGATTTGGTAAAAAATATGGTAACTTCTCTCACTGGATAACTGAAATGTCACTCTGGATTTTTCTAAGAGATCTAAGGTGACAAAAAAGAATGTGAGATCTCAGGTTCCTGAGAGATGACTTTGTGACTAAATACCAAGGTATTTGTAGAATGTCCAGACTCACAGGTTTCGATGTCTGCTGAGGCCAGCTTTCCTGTGGCTCCAAAATGAATCCGAATGAACTTCCCCTGTGTAATAGCAGGTGAAAAAATAGTTATTTGATTTATATGACTCTGTGGCTGCCCTACTGTAGGCACTACCACAGGCGGCTGGGAAGTGTAGTGCCAGGGGGAAGTGATGCCACAGCATGAGTACAGCCCTCCTCCCTGTGTGCCAGCACCTGCAGTCTCCAAGCTGGGTCAGCCAAGACTCAGGCAGCTCCACTCAAGGCCCTGGTCCTGCTCCTCCAGCACAGGGGATCCCTGCAGGCTCCCTCTCCAACTTTCTTCTTGTGACCACTTCATTCTCAACTGCGTCCTAGGTTTTTATCTCACTCTTTTATTTCTGGATTCTTACTCTATTATACCTGGATTCTCAAACTCCTCATAATACCTTTGAGTTGATAACCTGGTTGTATTGTTGGTCTGACCTTTTGGGGGGAGGTGAAATTATACAGAAGGTGCAAAAAATGCATACACGTTCTAAGAAAAGAAAAAGCTGTCTTAAAATTGTAACACTCAAGTCACATTTGACTTCTACAATTATAAGAGAGACAAGATTCCAGGTACAAGATAACAAATGTTATTGGTCTATATTGAGTATATCATTTTAATACATTTTCCTTTCTTACAATGTGTATACATCTTGGGGGCACCGTGTATGTATACATGTAATATACATGTGTGTGAGTGTACCCCCTTCTTACATCACCCGCTAACTTGTTCTCTATCACTCTGAGACCAAATTTGAGGACAAAAATGTCACCTTGCTTGTTCACCCACAGAGTCTGAAATGTGGTCTGTATTCAGTAATATTCTCAATATTTTCCAAAGGAAGCCTAGGAAAAGTTAGGGAAGGGTCAGTGGAGAGATGTGGGAATTGCAGGTATTGGGTCTTCAGTGTTTTAAGCTGCTTAGTGGAAGTTGATACAAGTCACCCCTTGCCTGCAAAGGTTGAAGCAAGAACAGAATAGCTAAAGTGATTGTGACTTCTGAGTCAGGGCCAAGAGGAGAGGTCAGGAAACTGAGCAAGTGGGACAGTAGGGAAGGCCTAAAAGCGTGTCTTTCACTTTAACCTGGTGTCAGGTTACTGCAATACATAACCTGGTCAAGCCATTTGTAACACACCTCTGCCATGTAACACCAGGTCTCTCACACAGAAGGGCTTAGATGTGCAAAGGGGAATGCAAAGGTTACAGAGGGTATGTCCAAGGTCAGGGCTCAGAGCCACAGTCCTTGACAGATGCATTTACCTTCTCATCAATAACCATTTTATCTTTGAAGAGTGACGATGAAACGTGAGCTTGAGATTCTGGGACCACTGAGATGTGTGCAGTCTGATATACTTTTGCAACTACAGGAAGAAATGAAAGCTTCACCTCTGAGCACTTGCTCTACTGAAATGCAGCAGAGAGCTGGATGTGTGTTTGCCAGTGTGGAGTAAATACCTCGTCAGTTGAGCCCATGAACCTAAGTGAAAGGTTGAAAACAGGGGCAGAACCGGCAGAACCTGCTGTATCAATCTATTGCCAATTTTTGAGTTCTTCTCCTGCCTTCACTACTAAATTGGAAGACGTCAAACCTGTAACCTTACTCATACTAAGTTTTCTGTGGCTAAGTCCATAGATACTGTCCGCTGGACTTTTATTTTAAAACGTTTCCACCCAGAGAGATCAATTTTAGCATAAAAGAGCTGCTCTCCAGTTATGAGATTTGAATCACTGGGAGTGACTTCAGAAAACTGAGGTGATATCAACTAGTTAGGAAAGGACTGCCAGGAAGAAGCCAACACGTTCTTCAAAGTGTATCAAAATACTCCAGGTGGGTAGATTGATCTGAATCCTTTAGGGGTAGAGTAAGACCTGGCATGTTCTCGTTTACAGGACAATTTTCCATATCTAGCGTTTTAAGTAAGAGCGTGGTTGGGGGCATAGTGGAAAATTGGTCTAGATCTTACAAATCTTGAGGAGTTGTCATTCCTCACGGTTTTGGCATTTCCAAAAGCTTCCAGCAGGGGGTTGGCCTGGATGATCTGATCCTCCAGGGTTCCCTAAGAGTAGAAGAGGAAGAGAACGGACTTTGGATTGTTTACTAAAGTCGTTCCTTGGTGACTTAAAAGTGTGGGTGCTCTGGGCAGGGTCCAGCAAGAGTTGTTGGCTAGCCTTACCCAGTGGCCAGCGCCATCCCCACAGCCCCAACCCCACCCACCAGAAGAGTCTTCAAGGTCCCACCCCAGATTCAGCATTCAAGAGACTTCTGTTCAGGGCAGATTCCAGGCTGGAACATTACCCCCTCTGTCACGACGTTCAGACTGCCTTTCCAACAACATTTCATTATAAAACATGGACTATGTACCTCTGTCACCTCAAGCCTTATGACCTATCTAATATCACAGACATTTGTATTCAGAAGGAGAAACAGAATGTGAGCAATGCAAGAGGATATGATAGAAACAGTTGTTCTCAGGAAAGGTTTTTAAGTAGCAAAAAATATCTCATGGGAATGAATATTGAGAGGTCCACTATGAAGGCAGGATTTTCACCCTCACCTCCACCACTGCTTGTCCTCTTGGTCCTAAGCAATTTAGAAACTATTGTCAGACCCAGCGGTTCTCTAAATGTGGTCCCTGGATCAGCAGCCTGACATGGGAACATGTTAGAAATGCAAAATATGAGGTCTGTAATGATGGTCAGTCATTATAGTAAAACGATAGAGAAATTATTAACTCATAGTTTTTCCATAAGGCTAAGATCAGTCTCCCTGCCTGCTTTCTTTCTCCGCCTAGCAGACTTACTTGCAGCCCCCCTCTGGATTTCCCCCTTCACAAACCACTGAAAACAGCAGACGAAAAGGAAATGTAAATCCTTTCTCTTTACATTTTATCAGCTTGCTGCCTTTTAGAATTTGTTCCTACAACCTCTGGTTCTTCAGTCCTCCCTGAAACAATAGGGTGAGAGCTGAGTGTCTGGCCTCAAACCTGCCCCAAATGATATCTCTGGGTAGAATCAACCACACTTGTGGCTCAGTGGTTAGGGCACTGGCCACATACACTGAAGCTGGCTGGTTTGAGCCCGGCCTGGGCCTGCTAAACAACCATAACAACTGCAACCAAAAAATAGCTGGGCATTGTGGCGGGCGCCTGTAGTCCCAGCTACTTGGGAGGCTGAGGCAAGAGAATTGCTTAAACCCAAGAGTTTGAAGTTGCTGTGAGCTGTGACAGTACAGCACTCTACTGAGGGTGACATAGTGACACTCTCTCTGTCTAAAAACAAACAAACAAATAAAACAACCAGAATCAAAAACACCTGTGATATGTGTCTCCCAAAGCAGAGAGAGGTGATTGTCACCCCACTGGAGGAAAAGTGGACGGACCAGATTTCACAACACAACAATTGCAGTGAATTTGACTGCAATTACCTTTTCTTCTCTTTCCCCGCCTTAAATTTAGCCACTGCCTGATTTCACTGTGGGCACTCTTCCTTTCTTTCTTCCGGATGCCACATGTCTCTCTCTTCTGTCTCTTTTTCCCTACTCTCTTTCCTCTTTCACTCTCTCTTTCTAAGAAAATAAAATACATTTTATCCTGTTGCATCCTAATCTTAGTTAGAAAAGTTCTTCCCTTGTCCTGTGAGCACCTACTGAGCTTTCCACCTTTACAAGGTCCCACTCTAGACTTAACCAATCAGGAATTCTGGGCCTGGGGCCCCACAGCCCATTGAGAAGAGGTCATCTTGTTGATTCTGATGTGTGCTCTAGTTTGAGAACCACTGAGAGTGGCCATTTCTTCTCCAAAAGAGCAGAGGTCGGGGTCACCCAGTTATTGCTAATGGAGCTCATAAATCCCAAGTACACTCAGGTGGAACCACTTCTTCCTTTGTCCCATGTGATATCGTGATATAACAAATATATACAGAGGGTAATAAAAAAATGTATACACATTTTAAGAAAGGAAAAAAAACTGTATTTAAATTGTAATACTTGGGGGGGCACAGTGGCTCACGCCTGTAGTACTAGCAGTCTGGGAGGCCAAGCCGGTACACTGCTTGAGGTCAGGAGTTTGAGACCAGCCTGAGCCAAGAGCAAGATCCAGGCTCTACCAAAAATAGAAAAATGAGCTGGTCATTGTGGTAGGCACCTGTAGTCCCAGCCAATGGAAGACTAAGGCAGGATTGTCTGAACCCAGGAGTTTGAAGTTGCTGTGAGCTATGATGCCACGGCATTCTACCAAGGGTGACAAAGGGAGATTATCTCAAAGAAGAAAAAAAAAATGTGACACTCAAGTTATGTTTGACATCTGCAATTATTAATACAAAAGGTGCTCAAAAGTGACTTGTATTTATCCTGCATCATTGGTATATATTGAGCATTACAATTTTAACAAAACTTTTCCCTTTTAAAAAATGTGTACACACTTTTGGCTATCTTTTGATCTTCATCCAGTTTCCTGGCACACAGCTCATAAAATCCTTGGAATCTCTGAAACAATGTCTTTTTGTGAGCTGAGGAGATCGCTTTATGGTTGGGGGCTCCTGGATAGCTTCAGGGTGGAAGCAAGTTGCCAGGGGAACCAACTACATGATCCAAAGTTTGGGAAATTCAGCCCCACTCCTTGACTTTTGGGGAGGAAGAAGGCTAACAGTTGAGTCAATCCCCAGCAGCCAGTGATTCAATCCATCACACCTACATAATGGATCCTCCATAAAAACCCTACCCAAAGGGGTTTGGAGAGCGTCCATGCCTCGGCCAATGCATCTTCTTCATTTGACTCTTCCTAAGTTGTGTCCTTTATCATAAACTGGCAAATATAAGTAAAGTGTTTCTCTCCCAGCTTCTAGAACTGTAAGAGCCATTCTAGAAAATTATCATGAGGACCCCCCGTTAATAGCTGTGGTTTATAAATTCAGGAGGCCTGGACTTGTGGCCGGTATCTAAAATTCGGTAGTCTCATGGGACAGATTGCTTAGCTTGTGGGATGTGACTCTCTCTCTAGGTAGTGTGAAAAGTGAATTGGGACATTTCACTGATAGGACTCCCAGTCTGTGTCCACAAACAATTGGAGACTTGCTAGGTGTGGTTGCACATTTGTTGTCAGTCTTCTGGTGAGACAACAGAGAGGACAAACCAGGATTGTCCCACTGACTGCACTCCCTGAGCGCACACCTTGCACACTCCAGGCGCCCAGTTGGTCTTTCCATCACCTCCATCACTCTCGTTCCAAGAAGCCCCAGATGCAGGCAGCGGCTCACCTGCATTTTGCCTGGCTGTGTCTCCTTCTTCTTGTCCCCAGTGACTGCAATTGTTGCAAAGTACTGGATGACACGCTTGGTGTTCACTGTCTTCCCAGCCCCGGACTCGCCACTGTCGATTTAAAAGTAAAGGGAGTAAAGGAGAATGGAAGAGACCACGCTGGTGACCAAGTCATTGTGTTGCAAACATGGGTTACTCACGTGATGAGGATGGACTGGTTGTCTCGATCTAGAAATGCAGAGGGAAGCAAAACAAACCAATAAACAACAAATAGAATGTAAACCCAGGGCAACACTGGGGATGGTTAGAAAACATGGACTTAGTTAATGGCTCTGCTATGAATTAGTGTCATGATTCCGACATGTCTAGTCTTCCTTGGGACAGTTCGCACAGATTTCTCAAATGTAGGATGTACAACACGAGAAGCCTGAAAAGTGAGCAGTGATTTCCACGGTGCAAAATTCATTCATGTTTGCAGATCTTTAACTTCCTGCTAGCACGGTCTCATCTCCCTTTTTATTAATACAAAGGAAGCAAGTCTCAGGTGCAGAGCTTGTGGGAGGCCACAGCTTCTAATTAGACTTGATAGGCCCTGGCTGGTTGCCATTTCCTTTCCTTTTCCTTTTGCCTTCTGCGTGTGGTAAGTGATGTGCTTGTCCATTTATAATAGCGCATGGATTGAACGGTGTCACCTGAAATGTTACCTCAGATTATGCCTTTATTTGAAAATGTGGTGTAAATAAGATGCAGGTGTAATTAGTCAAGTGGAGACAGACATGCACCCAGGGAAAATGTCATATGACGATAAAGGTAGAGATAAGGGTGATGCCTCTGCAGACCAAGGAACACCAAAGATTTCTGCTGGCAAACCACAGAATTGAGCAGAGAGGAAACCGACAGGTGCCTTCTCAGCCCTCAGAGGGACTGGGCCCTTCCAACGTCTGGATTGCAAGACTTCTGGCCTCTAGAACTGGGGATGGTAAATTTCTGTTTTTTGTTTTGTTTTGTTTTGAGTCAGAGTCTCACTTTATCACCCTGGGTAGAGTGCCCTGTGGTGTCACAGCTCACAGCAACCTCAAACTCTTGGGCTCAAGCAATCCTCTTGCCTTAGCCTCCCAAGTAGACTACAGGTGCCTGTCTCTAGTTTTTTTAGAGATGGGGTCTCACTCTTGCTCAGTCTGGTCTTGAACTCCTGAGCTCAGGCAATCCACCCACCTTGGGGCCTGAGTGCAGTAGTTTGCTGTGGCTGTTGTAACAAAGACTGGGTGGCAGACTGGGTGGCTTACATTTCTGTTTTTTAAGCCACCCAGTCTGTGATACTTGTTACAGCCACCATACCCAACTACTAGAAATAGGTATATTAATCTTCCCTTCATATTTAATATAACGTCAATAAATGTAATGAAAAATATTAAGTTTGCAGAAAGGGAAGGATTATGGATGTAACACGGAAACAGCAGGAGTGTGAGAACCTCTGCATTAGATGATTTTTAAGCAGCTGCAGGTCTCAATTGCTTGCTTCTACCTATTGTGCCTATGCCAGGACAGGTCAGGTGCAAGTTGACAGACAGACTTGATAGTAGGCATAATGGCAGGACAATGTTACCTTAATCTCTACTTCCAGTGTCATTCTGGAAATTTAGGGAGAGAAAGGGGAGTCTGAGTTTGGGAAAGAAGGCAGATGAAGGGACACTGCTTTACCCATTTCTCCAACTCTGCATTCGCTAAGCAGCAATACAGTCAGTCTTCTGAGTGTGTCCATATAGAGGGTTTTTTTTGGAGGTAGGGCATCTCATTGTGCATGCCCCCAAGTCAGCAGGAGCTAAGAGTGACTTCAACCTTGACCATGCCATGACCTTGCTGTGCACCGTGGCATTATCATCCTGGTTTTCCATTTCCAAATCATCTGAGTCTCCCACAATCACTGTCAAAGGCTTGAATCATTAACTAAGAACAACTTCAAAACTTGAATCACAGAAATGACTCACCAGTCAGCATGAACTGATAGGCGTTGTCAGAGATGGAGAAGATGTGGGGTGGGGCCTCCTGGCGCTTTTTGCCTCGGTAGGCCGTCACCACTTCGGGGTTGTACACTGGCAGCCACTTGTAGGGGTTGACAGTGACACAGAAAAGGCCCGAGTAGGTCTGGGGAAATCAGAAAATTCAACATGTGCATCTTACTCTTATTGAGGGAAATAAATGGAATAAAAAGATACGCTGAAGGGCACTCACGTAGATCATCCAGGCTGCGTAGCGCTCTTTGAGGTTGTACAGCACGGCAGGCTCGTGCAGGTGAGTCATCATGGCCATGTCCTCGATTTTGTCGAATTTGGGGGGGTTCATGGGGAACACCTGGTCACTGTTCAGAGTGAGTGTCTGGATGTTGGGAGGAAACACAGGAGAAGAATGGGAAAGCTAGCTCTCCACACCCCACTGTACTGAGTGGTTGGAGTGATGAGATAGCATGGGGCAATTACCCTATTACATTAGATAACGTTACAGACAATTTCCATGCCCTGAGATGATCCACAAACACCGTAGAAGGTTGACCACCTCTCTACACTGACCACCTCTTGAAGTTGACTTGATCTTCATAGATTGGAAATGCACCAGTCTTGCAGACAGCCCCAAACGTCTGCAAGACCCTGAAGTGTGTATATATGAATATATCAAGATAGTAGGCCTAGTTCCTTATGTTGACCATTTCTGTATGTTGAGCAGCTTGTTGTCGCTTGGGTGTTGCAAGAACAAGTTACAACTTAACTTATTTGTGATGAATCTGATTCTGGACAAACTCTATAAGCAGTTCTGATCTGCTGTCCCCAGTCACCCTGCCGTGTTGACGTGAGGACTGGGTGCAGATGTGCAGAGCTACAGAGCAGTGTTGACGTCAGGACTGGGTGCAGATGTGCAGAGCTACAAAGCCTTTTTGCCCTCAGGGTGGCCAGATGGGGCTTAGGGTCATCAAGGCCTTGCCTCTGTTCACCCTGTTTTCTGTGAGTACTGCGGTGAGCCCAAGGAGGGGAGGTCAGAAACAGGTGTTCTAAAGTGTTCCACATTGCTCCCACTCATGTGGGCCCCTCCAGCTAAAATGTCTTCACTGAAATTTTGTCTAGGAAACCTCACACCTCAGCTCAAGCTCCTCCTGTACCATGCTGTTTCCTCTCTCCCCTGTTGCTTCAGGGCTCCTATAATTCTTTGTACTTCTAATAGTTAAAATATTTGCATTTGCATCATGGTTCATGGCAAAACAGCATTTTGAGACTATTACTTAATTTTTCTCTTCTTGGTGCTTTTTGGGCTTCTCTCCCCAACTCAAGCACACAGCTGTCTCTGTACTCTACTACTTGGGAGAGGCAGAAAATAGGACAGAAAAAGGAAGGAGCCCCAAAACACTTCTGGATCTTGTTTCCTAAAAGCCTAAATCTTTAGGAGAGCTTTGAGGGTTTTACAGAAAGGCAAAATGAAAGGGCTTCGCTGGTATAAACCAGGTTTCTTGGCAAGAAGAGACCTCACTGCCCTACCACCCTGGACTACACAGACAGACACCCAAGGAGGCAGAAGGGGAGCTAGAAAAGTCTCTGTATCCTGAACCTTTAGGGGCTGGGACTCTTTTCCTATCAGGTCATCCAGCGAGGAGTGAGTGCCTGTGGTACTATGTGAGGTTCTGAAGACCTGACACAATGCTGAGGCTGTGGGGACCCCAGGAGTGACTGGAGAAAATATTTTCCAGCCCTGTGAAAAGGGGCCAAAATCAGAGGCTAAATTCAATAATAAAAATAAAAACAAGATTTGTCTCATATGCCCAAGTTTGTGAACTGAGATACTTACCTGCCATATGCACTTACATTTCTACACTAGATGGTAAACTTAGGGAAAGCAGGTGTTGAGATTTCTCGTGTTTGTGAAGTGGCCAATGCTGTGACCTAGACCTGGTGGATGTCCAGTAAGGACTGAACAGCACACCGGCATTCTCCCTGGCAGATGGGGCTCCTGAGCCTTCTCTGAAAGGATCACTGGGCAGCCCACAGACCTCTGGTCAGCGCATCCTGAAGCAATCATACTTTACGAGGGGTCCTCAAACTTTAAAAGCAGGCCACATGCAGCGGTGTGATTGTATTTGTTCCCATTTTGTTTTTTTACTTCAAAATAAGATAATGTGCAGTGTGCATAGGAATTTGTTCATAGTTTTTTTTTTTTGTATTTTTTTTTAACTATAGTCCGGCCTTCCAACGGTCTGAGGGACAATGAACTGGCCCCCTGTTTAAAAAGTTTGAGGACCCCTGCACAGTCCAACCTCTTCCACCCTCAATGGCCACCTTTCTCTAAAGCAAACACCACAAAACTCCTGAAAGCCCAAATCTGCGGTGAAGGAAGGAGGAAGGATGGAGGGTGGAAGCAATAGCAGCTTTCACCTGCTGCTTCACTGTGAAACGGAGTTCAGCTTACACTTCAGGGTCCTGCACACCAGCACATAACGTCTAATATTCCACTGCCACTGTGAAACGGAGTTCAGCTTACACTTAGGGTCCTGCACACCAGCACTTAATGTCTAATATTCCACTGCAAAGGTAAACAAGGAGGCGCGTATTATCAAAAACATCTGGATTCAACACTTACCCGGTCATCCAGGGTCTTGACTGTGACTTTGTCATTTTCCCTGCTCTGGATCGAAGCTTTCACATACATTTCTTTATCATCCACTGCAAAGCAGGCCTTCTTAGAGTCGAATGGGCGATTCTGAGCCTCGATCCTCTCCTTCTCTGGTTTCCGGAGGTAAGGAGCTGCTTCTCCAAAAATGGCCATCTCTGCATCGGAGCTCATGACTGCAGGGGGCTGGGAAGACCAGAGGGGCCGCTGAGTCTTGTGCCTGGGTGGTGGCTGAATCTGCAAGGCCCCTGTCTATTTCCAATCAAGACAGGAGCCAGATTCAAAAGGCTCCTGGGATGAATGTAGGTTCTGAGGGATCTTCAGGCAGGTCTAAAAGGCTTATCGTGGGTAAGTGGGAATGAGCTGAAGGGACAATGTTATTCTAAGAAAAAAGCAGGATGGTTGTTTTCCTCTCTGAATGTCAATTTTGAGGCTATCTCTTAGTTCACATGTGTATAAGTCTGAACCAGAGCCAACATGAGCACTTTGCAAATCGCTCATCTTGTTTGAGCCCTGCGACCTCAGTGTCATCTTAAAATCTTTTTTTGGAGACAAGAGTCTCACTTTGTCACCCTGGGTAGAGTGCCATGTTGTCATAGCTCACAGAAACCTCAAACTCTTGCACTCAAGTGATTCTCTTATCTCAGCCTCCCGAGTAACTACAGGCACCTGCCACAACGCCCAGCTATTTTTTAGACACGGGGTCTCACACTTGCTCAGGCCAGTCTTGAACTTGCCAGCTCAGGCAATCCATCTGCCTTGGCCTCCCAGAGTGCTAGGATTACAGGCCTGAGCCACTATCTGAAAACAGTTATTGGAAAGCTAGTAATTCCTAATAGTAATTTCAGATCTCCTGTACCAAGCAAATGACTTGCACATAAAAAATCTGTCACACTTGTTTAGGTAACAAAGTGATACGAAGGTCCAGAACAGGGGTTCTGAAGTGTAACAGACACTAAAATCCCATAAAGGGCTTGTAAAAGCACAGATGATGGGCTCCAGCCCCAGAACTTCTGGTTCCATAGGTCTGGGTTGGGTCTTGAAAGTTGGCATTTCTAGCACATTCTCAGGTGACGCTGCTGTTTGGGGACCACCCCCTGAGAACTGCTGTCACGGCGCAGTTATGCTCAAGTTCTTGCTCAAGTCTAGTCTAAGGAAAACAGACCTAAATTGTTCCATCAGCACAAGCAGGATTTTGTTAGAAAATGCAGGATTGAAGTCTCACCCCAGATTATAGAATCAGAATCTGCATTTTAACACAATCCCCAGGTGATCTCCATGCATATTAAAGTGGGGAAGCACAGGGCCTAGAGCTTTGATAGTGTGTGGCAGTGCCAGGGTGTGACAAACATTGTTCAATTAGATTAATTCTTGCCTTGAAACTCCCTGCCTAATATGTGTGTGTGTGAGAGTGTGTGTGTGTGTGCCCGTGTGAGTGCGCACGCACATGCAGAAAGGTTATACCGCCACCCCCTGTCTCTTATCCCTTGTCCCACTCTCTCCCAAATTGTCTCTCTCTTTTTGGCCCCTCTCTTTTTCATTTTTTTTTTTTTTTTTTTCTTACCATGTCAAGTATTCTCCCTTCCTGGAAGCCAGAAAATCAATCCTAAAGTCCCAGCACTGACCTGAATCAAACCTTTTATGTTCTCCAGGCCCCAGTCCCATCCCACCCATAAATAAGCAGCCAGCCCAGCTCCTGTCTAAGGTTCCCGCAGGCTTTGTGATTTCTTTTCTCCCCTCTTTGCACTTGTATTTTTATTTTCCTGCTCTCCAAATTTGCTTTCCCCACTCCCTTTCTGGATCTCTTTTTCCTCAATTTCCCTCCTTGTTTTCCTTAGATCTCTTCTCCCTTTCCTTCCTTTCTTCTTTTCCTTCCTACTCATTCTCCTAAAGCTGACACACACACACACACACACACACCCTTCTCCTTAGCTCTCTTACAAAACAGCTCAGGGCAGTGCCTGTGGCTCAAAGGAGTAGGGCAGCAGGGCGCCGGCCCCATATGCTGGAGGTGGCAGGTTAAAACCCAGCCCCAGCTAAAAACAAAAAAACAAACAAAAAAAACCCCCAAACAAAACAAACAAAAAAACCCCTCATATTCCTGCCTTGTTTTGTTTTTTGTTGAGACAGAGTCTCACCCTGTGTCCCAAGCAGAGTGCAGTGGCGTCCTAACAGCTCACTGCAACCTCCTCCAACACAGGCATCTTGCTACCTCAGCCTCCCGAGTTGCTGGGATTACAGGCGCTCACTAGTTGCCCAGCTGTGTTTTTTAAATTTTTTTTGTTCAGTTGGGGGGTCTCACCCTCACTCAGAGAACTTCTGAGCTCAAGCAATCCTTCCACCTCAGCCTCCCACAGTGCTGGGATTACAGGCATGAGCCACAGTGCCTGGCTACAGCTTGTATTTTTAAAATAAGTTCTTTTATGTTCTCTTTGTAAAGTGGGAAAGTTGAACAGGTTATAGTTCTCTCTCCCCCATCTCACCGTTTATGAACTGCTGTTCACTGGTAAATGGTCATTATATAAACGCCCGTCCCGTGATTGTCTGGAGTTCTATCAGAACAAGGAGCATTGCTCTGGCTGAGCCTTACCCAAATCTCATTCTCACTTCACTTTGGCCAGTGCCCCTGCCAAAACGTCTGTGGGCTGTGCTTAAGTTTTCATAGTAAAAGACTGAAACTCAGTAGAGCACCCACAGACAAGGGTCCTGGGCTGCAGCCATCCCTCGTGCTGCTTTAAGTTTTCTCAGTCACAACTGGGAGGATGAGGAAGAATTCATCCTTTTCGCTTTCCCCTTTCATTTCTTTGAAGGTTAAGTTCCTAGTGTCATGGCTTAAGTGGATTTTACTACAGCAGCAGTTCTTAAACTTTGTGGTCTCAGGGCTCCTTCACACTCTTAAAAAATAAATTACTGAGAATCCCATGAGCCTTGGTTCCTGTAAGTCAGAGTTACCGATATTTATCATATTAAAAATTAAAACTGAGAAAATTTAAAAAATGAATTCACCTATAATTATTATCAAATTCATCACATGCTAATGACGTATTTTCATGACAATGATCATATTTTCCAAAACAAAAAAATTAGTAAGAAGAATTTTGTATTTTTGTTAATCTCTTTAATGTCTACCTAACAGAAGACAGTTGCATTCTTACGTCTGCTTCTATATTCAACCTGTTTCTGTATATTTATTTGGTTAAAGCAAATGTAGAAAATTTGGCTTTACACAGCTATGTAATTTAGAAAAGGAAAGAGTATTTTAATCACCTTTTCAAATAACTGCGGGTATTCTCCTTAGATACTATTCCAAAACTCAACGAGAGGTCGTTTCTTAACAGCTAGTTGCAACGTGGAGTCTGAAACATACCAACAAACATTTTTTATACTATTGCACTATAATCCACTAGACTGCCTTGCACTGTGAACTGATATTTTCCACAAATGTGGATATCCTACATAGGTTATTTGGAAAATTTTGGTGCACTAAATTATATAAAACTTCCCAATGTTGACACATTTTATTGTACAATATTAAAAAAATCACAATCATCGATATAATCACTGTGATATTAGAAAATTCATAGGTAGTTTCCTGTAGGTAACCTAATTTTGAAGGCTCAAAGTTATCATTATAACAAATACTGTCAGAGATAACATTTTGTAAATAATGGGAAATAAACCAGGATTGGTAAAAATAGGACAATATTTGCAAAACATTTAGAGAGTGTGCTAAATATGTCTATACTAATGATATTAAGGAGTGTTCCTCAATATTGAATGGACATTTGAATACAACTAGAAATTTTCAGTAGGTCCGGAATGGGGTTTGAGACTTTAAATGTCTCACAAATTTCTCAGCTGGTGCTGATATTACTGGTCTACATTTTTATAGCAAGGGTATAAGGTAACTTTTAAAAACAAATTAAGGAAAAAAGTGAATGAAATAAAAATAAATAATACATAAATAAATACAAATAGGTAAATTAATAACACTAGTGTTACAAGAACATTGCAAAACTTGTGATGGTAGTATAACCACAAAGTCTGAGGGGTGGCTCACACCTGTAATCCTAGCACTCTGGGAGGCTGAGGCAGGTGGATCTCCTGAGCTTAGGAGATCGAGACCAGCCTGACCAAGAGAGAGTCCCTGTATCTACTAAAAATAGAAAAACTAGCTGGGTATCGTGGTGGGCCCCTGTGCTACTTGGGAGGCTGAGGCATGAGGATTGCTTAACCACAAGAGTATCACGTTGCTGTGAGCTATCATGATGCCACAAGGTGACATAGTGAGACACTGTCTCAAAAGAAAAAAAAGAGAGAGAGAAAAATACAAAAGAAAAGAAAAAAGGCTGAAGTTGAGGAAAGACTACAATAGTTGATGGTTGAGCCATATTTTTTGACCTTGCAGAAAAACAAGACTTTTCCATCAGGGCCTTAAGTCACTGCCAATTTCCAAGTAGAGATTTATTTTTCTCCTTCCACCTGCTCTATTCTAACTGTGACTCAGAACCCTGTATCTCCTGACTGTATTAGTTTATGATGCTTCAGTTAGTTGTTCCAACTGTGTTCTTTCAAAGGTATGTCCAGCCTTGTTGAATACCTTCATGCTCAACTGTTCTCCACTTTGGACAGGTTTGACAGGCCCCAAAGAAGACAAAGATTCTTCTTGCTTTAAACTAAAATCTTGCTCTCTGTAACTTCATGCCAAGAGCTTGTTATCCAGCTCTTGGTAACAAACCTTCCTGCAATTCAACTCTTCAGCCATCTGATGGTTTGTTCTGAGTTCTCCTTAGATTTCTCATCTGTTAAGTAGCTCCAGCATCATCTTCATTTCCTTCTTCCATGACATGCTTTCCAATCTCTTTGACTTCTGGGACTCTGTACTCCTGTTAATCTCTTACAGTGTGATATCCAAACCACATGTCATCCCCTGTCACCTCTCCTGACCTAGGTGAAATGCCTGAGGTGGTGACCGCCTCTGGCAGCACATCAGCTGCTGACTCACCACTCGCTGTCGAGCAAAGCCTCTCAATCCTCTCTGCACTTAGTACAGTTGCTAAGTCAGATCTTCTCCCTATTTTTATGCCACTGTGTGTTGGGAGATAAAACTTTTACCCAAAGGTAAAACTGATTTTTTTTTTGCTGCAGTTGTCCTTGTTTTGGCTGGCCCAGGCCGGGTTCAAACCCTCCAGCCTCAGTGTATGTGGCCGGTGCCCTACCCACTGAGCACAGGCACTGTCTTGACTGATAAAGTTTACCTTGTTAGATTGGACACAATTCTCCAGGGGTGGCTCATGCTGTCTCCCAGGTTCTATCCTCAAAAATTCCCTTCATCAGATTTTTCTCTCTACTAAGAGCACGACTTGGCTTTAACATCACATAGCCCTGTTCCTTCAAATGCCCCTGTCTTGAGGGGCCTTCTCACTAAGACGGCCACCCTTGCCCACCTAATCTCCATCTTACTTTCTGAATGCTTCTCTGTGTGTTTTCACCGTGCCATGACACTATTCTTGACGTTCACCTCTCTCCTGGGAACGTCACAGCCAGCGTTTCCTGTCAGCAGCTATGCGGTCGTGACTCAATTACCCTTTGGCTTTTTTCATTCTTAATTCATCTAGAATTACCTCTCATAAACACACATTTTAGGGGGAAAGGGTTTTTATTACCACGGTGGGCATAGGTTTGAACAGATCCTCCTCACTCTCTCAGCATTACTTGGAGTGAAGGCAGAGCTGCTTGGATTCAGGGGTGCGCACACTCTGCTCAAGAAACGGCAAAGTCGGTCTGGGAGTAAAGACTGAAATTTGTCCTTATCCATATTGTGTTCTGGGCCAACCAAGTACTGTTTACTGACCTGGAGCTCCTATGTCAAAGTTCTGCACTGTAGTTTATACACTTTAGTCTAATGAGCAAATTTGGGAAGCCGTGCTTCCTTCGGTAAAACATGCATACTTTGTCATCTGCCTTTAAGAATTCTTAAGTAATTGGTCTCAACGTCATCAATTTCAGCTCTTTAAGAGTGTGGGAAGAATGAAAATGTGTCAAATAGTGTCTGCTAATTTCACATATTGCATGAATGAACAATCAAGCCGAAAGTGACTCTTACCGTTTTGGTTCCCAAGCAACGGTCAGTGTCCTTCAGGAGTAAGACGTCCTCTTAGGGATAATTCAAGCAATAAAAACAAACAAACAACAAACTGACCAAATGAACTATAAAGTAATGCAGAAATGAACTATAAACAATGGAGAAACTGTCTGTCCCAGTTTATCTACATTTAAATAGATTGACAGTGGATGGCATGGAATGAAATAAACTTGCCACTTTGCATTTTTACTATTTTTTTTGAGACAGAGTCTTACTACGTCACCGTTGGTAGAGGGCCATGTTGTCACAGCTCACAGCAACCTCACACTCTTGGGCTTAAGCGATTCTCTTACCTCAGCCTCCCAACTAGCTGGGACTACAGGTGCCTGCCACAACCGCCGACTATTTGTTTTTTTTTGTTGTTGCTGCAGTTATCATCGTTTAGCAGGCCCAGGTGGGGTTTGAACCTGCCAGCCTTAGTGTATGTGGCCAGTGCCCTAACCACTGAGCAATGGGTGCCGAGCCTGCATTTTTACTTTTGACTAAAATCATCATTCTTTAAATAATTGGTTAATTACAACAATTAAGTAACAGTTTTTCGAGAACTTTCAGCATGTACAGTGCACCACATGAGCTCCTTAAGGGGGTGTGAAGAATAGTAAAGTGTGGTCTTTGCTTTACAAGAATGCAAAACTTAGTAAGGGGTAAGAGTTATGCTGAAATAAATCTTTGACCAAGAAAGAATAAGACACATGTTGTAAGAGTCTAAACAAAGTATTTGCACGACTTTGCTTCTGATTGGGGGACTATGCAGGCTCAGGAAAGAAAGAAAGGAGGGAGAGAAATGATCCAGATTGTAACTTGGACACTAAGAGGCAGTTATCAAATTCTTTTGGCAATAGGAGAAAAGTTGTGAATTATAGGCAAAGATTTATTTACTCTCTTAAATGCCCCAAATTCCCTTGGAGAAGATGAAAGTAGGGCAGCTGAAAATTTATCTGAGACTCTAGGAGTTTATAAACTACATAGTTATCTCAAGGAGTCACGAATGTCTGAAACATTTCCAATATCGAATTTAATTTAAACAAACTTCCCATCCACCACAGAGCACTTTCATGGAACTGGGGGAGTAGGTGGTGGAATCCCATTTAGGCAGGAACAATGGCTTCCTCTTTAGCTTTTGGCTCACCACTCTAGTTTCTTCCTTTCCTCTCCTTTTATTATTATGCTTTAGATCTCCAGCTATGCAGAGATTCTCAGTTAAATGATAATATATTATATTCTGAATCCTGAGTTTAAAAGCAAACATGGAGGCAGAGCTAGCTATAGCTTTCTAATGCCAGCTCTGTTAAGTAGCCATTGTGATTTCCTGGGGTTTTGTTTTCTTCTGTAAAATGAGGCAGAATGGATCAGAAAATCTCTAAGATCCCTCTCAGCCCTATGAGTCTATGACAGAAAGTGCTCCTTTAGAAATGGTGGTCTGAAATCAAAGCATCCTAGTCTCCCAAATCTCAAGTCACATTATGGCAGCGGTTCTCAACCTGTGGATCAAGGGTCCAATGACCATTTCACAGGGATCACCTAATATCAGATATTTACATTATTATTCATAACAGTAGCAAAAATTAGTGCCCTAACCACTGAGCAATGGGTGCCGAGCCTGCATTTTTACTTTTGACTAAAATCATCATTCTTTAAATAATTGGTTAATTACAACAATTAAGTAACAGTTTTTTGAGAACTTTCAGCATGTACAGTGCACCACATGAGCTCCTTAAGGGGGTGTGAAGTAGCAACGAAAATAATTTTATGATTGGGGGTCACTACAACATGAGGAACTGTATTAGAGGGTTGAGAACCATTGCAAGGCGTGCCTTTGCCTAGCTAGACGTGACCCCGTCCAAAATCCACAGGGCATGCTGTGAAAGGCCAGTCCACAAACCGGTCCGTAGTACCCAGACTATAACACATTCTAAAGGTCTCTAAGGGGAATAAAATACTTGGGATAAGTTCTTCCCACAATCATCTCTCAGAAATTCTGACATGAGAAAAAAATTTAAATAACCATGAAATGTCAAATAGTAGTTCAAGCAATCACAGAAGACATATCACAAGTTAACTTGCTAATGTGCTAACTGGACAGTAACCTAAATAATCAGAGTTGGAATTATACATTACATTCAGTTTTGTTCTGCAGGTGGATTTTTTTTTTTTTTTTTTTATTAATCTCACAGTTGCTTATATTCTTGCCTTTTAAACCTTTGTAAAAGCTTCTTGAAAGGCAGTTGTCGTGTCTTGCCATCTTGTCTGTGACCTTGCCTTTAACACAGGACCTTACACCTAAGAGGCCCTCAGGAAGGGCTACTGTTTTGCTGTCCTTTCTTGACTGGTAACCTGATCATAACTGTAATCTTAACTACATGGGGCAAAAAAGTGGGTCCCCCGTGAGCACTTACCTAGAGATGCCGCAGTCGGAGCAATCTCGGGAGCATGCCCCTCAGCTCTCTTTATACTCCCAAATCTGCCAGCCCAGCACTCTAACTTGGCTATATTTGGGGGATCACCATTTACTTGTTAGACGTAAATGCGTCGAAGCCCTGATCTCTCACTCTTGTTAAGTTACTTGGATAAATGACCAGCGGAGGCTGCATAATGCCAGGTCAGCTGTGTAGGGATTTTGACGTTGGACACAGATCTTTGAGACTTAGAGAGTCCTAGGGGCTGAGTAGAACTGGGGCAGAGTGTGCTAAGAAGGTCAGTGAAGGGCAGAACCATGGGATGGTTTGTCAAGCAATGGGCGATCAATAGTCTGAACAGTAACCATACCTCACTTGCCTAGCATTGATATGGAATGGTGTGCTCCTGTTCTCAGAAATTTCTGAAAAAACTTAAAGTTGAACCACTTAACACTTCCAGTCTTATTTATTCATTTATTTGTTTAAAAATCCATCAGAAGGAGTTTCACCTTTCACTAGTAACAAAATTGATTCCCACTGGATAAAAGATTTAAACTTAAGATATTAAACTATAAAAATACTAGAAGAGAGTGCAGGGAAAATGCTTAAAGATATACCTCTGGCAATTGAAGCAACACCAAAAATATATTACTGGGATCTGATCAAGCTAAAAAGCTTCTGCACAGCTAAGGGCACTGCACTGCAAGTAAAGCAAACAGACAGCCTTCAGAATGAGAGAAGATTTTTTGCATGTTATGACTTGGCAAAGGTCTGATAACTAGAATCTACAGAGAACTCAAATTAGTCAATAAGAAAAGAACAAACAATCCCATTTCTTTGTGGGCAAGAGACTTGAACAAAAACTTCTCTGAAGATGACAGATGAATGGCAAAAAAACACTTGAAAAAATGCTCCTCATCTTTAATCATCAGAGAAATACTAATCAAAACCACTTTGAGATATCATCTAACTCCAGTAAGATTAGCCCACATCACAAAATCCCAAAACTACAGATGTTGGCATGGATGTGGAGAGAAGGGAACGCTCTACATTGCTGGTGGGAATGCAAGCTAATATGACCTTTTTGGAAAGAACTCTGGAGAAAGTCAAGGAACTAAAAGTAGACCTACTGTTTGATCCTGCAATCCCTCAACTAAGTATGATCCAGATGATCAAAAATTATTTTACAATAAAGACATTTGTACCAGAATTTTTACTGCAGCCCAATTCATAATAGCCAAGACAGGGAAAAAGCCCAAGTGCCTGTCGACCCATGAATGGATTAACAAATGGTGGTATATGTACACCATGGAACACTATGCAGCCATAAAAAAGATGGAGACTTCACATCTTTTATGTTTACCTGAATGGAGCTGGAACATATTCTTCTTAGTAAAGTATCTCAAGAATGTAAAAAAAAAAGTATCCAATGTACTCAATACTACTATGAAATCAATATATAACCACCTATACACTCATACAAATGGAAAAACATAACTATAGTCCAGAAAGTAGAAAGGAAGAGGAGAGAGAGGGCAGGAGAGTGGGGATATGGGAGGAGGGAGAGTATTTGGGGGGACCTCACCTAATATGCATGATGCAATGGTACATTCAAAACTACTAAGAAATGAGTATAATTGTGATGAATGTGTTACTTAGTTCAATGTAAGCATTTCACATTGTATATTGAAGCAGAACCCTGAACCCTATAAATGCATCAATGTACAAAGTTATGATTTAATAAAAAATAATCTAAAAAAATAAATAAATAAAAACTTGATTTTTTATTGAATTATGTGAGTTTTTTTATATATATTCTGGATTTAAATTCTTTATCAGCTATTTTATCATACTCTGTGACTAGAAATTTGATTTCTTCATAGTGTCTTTCTTAACAGGATCTTTGGTAAAGTCCAATATATCCATTTTTTTTCTTTCACATTCCAAATTTTTTACATCCTAAGAAATCAGTGCCTACCCTAACATTGTAAAGACTTCTAGAAGTATTATAGTTTTAATTTTCATGTTTCAGTATACTATTTCAAGTTAATTTTGGAGGCTAGAATGAAGGGTTAAGGTTGATGTTTTGTACATACAAGTCCAGTTTTGTAACACTATTTATTAAAAAGATTATTTCCCCATTGAAATCTCTTCTTAGTGCCTTTCCAGAACCACAAGGTCTCTCCTGTTTCCCTTTTATAGCCACACCCACTTCCCTTCCACTCTCCTTCCATCCTCCCCTCCTTAATCCCGGCTAACTACTAATTTGTTCTACATTTCTATAATTTTGTCATATCAGGAATATTATGTAAATGGAATAATAAACTATATAACCTTCTGGGATTGACTTTTTATTCTTCAATATTTAGCCACACATGATATTCTTCCTTCATTTGTGTGCATTTAAGTTTCATTGGTATTATTTACCTTACATCTGAAGAATTTGTACTTCAGGACTGTTGAAGAATTCTGTCAACTTTTGTTTTCCTGAAAAAGTTTTTCTTTTTATTGTTGTGGGGGTTTTTTGTTTTGTTTTGTTTGAAACAGTCTCACTTTGTCACTCTGGTAGAGAGTGCTGTAGTGTCATAGCTCACAGCAACCTCAAACACTTAGGCTCAAGTGATCTTCTTGCCTTGCCTAGCCTTCCAAGTAGCCAGGACTATAGGCACCTGACAACACCCAGCTATGTTTTTAGAGATGGGGTCTCCCTTTGGCTAAGAATAGTCTCAAACTCGTGAGCTCAAGTAATCCACCTATCTTGGCCTCAGAGAGTGTTAGGATTACAGGCATGAGTCACTGTGCCCAGCCTGAAAAAGTTTTTATTTCATATTTAGTTTTGAAGAATATTCTTACTGGATCTAGAGTTCTAGCTTGACAGTTTGCTGTTTAAAGATGTCATTTCATCTTTAGAGAAATTTCTGTTCAAGTCTCTTGCTCACAAAGAAATAGGGTTGTTTGCTCTTTTATTGTTGCTTAGTTTGAGTTCTTTGTAGATTCTAATTATCAGGCCTTTGTCAGATTCGTAACATGCAAAAATCTCCCATTCCAAATGCTGTCTGGTTTTGTGTGTGGAAAAGCTTTCATATTTTCAGAAGACATGGACAATATTTTGTATTTCTTTTATATCAGTTGTAATGTTTCCTTTTTCATTTCTGAGTGAGTTTATTTTATTTGAGTCCTTTATTTTATGTTTCTGGTTAAGCTAGCTAGTGGTCTATCAATTTTGTTTACCTTTTCAAACAACCAACATTTTGTTGATCCTTTTCATTGGTTTTTGGGTTTCCATTTCATTTAGTTCTTCTCTGATTTTTACATTTCTTCTGCTAGCACTGGGTTTGGTTTGTTCTTCTTTTTCTACCTAGTTGAGGTATGGTATTAGGTTGTTAATTTGTGGTATTTCTGTCTTTTTGATGTAAGCATTCAATGCTATAAACTTCCCTCTTAGCAGTGTTTCTACTATATTCCCCAAGATTTTTATAAGCCTGTGTCATCTTTTTCACTCAATTAAAAAATATTTTGATTTCAATCTTTATTGTGTCATTTACCCAAGGATCATCCTATACCAGGTTAATTTCCATGTATTTGTGTAGATTTGAGAGTTCCTCTTGGAATTCATTTTTAGTTTTATTCCACTATGATCAGAGAAGGCATACCAGGAAAGTTTTCTTCATTAAACCTTATAATGGTTATGCCATGCTTTTTGGTTTTTCTTCATCTTCCTCAGACATATCTATTATTCTTATATTTGTTATTAAATAGTCTCAGATTTGTCATTCATTTTGATTCTTTTTCTGCATGTTTGACTGACAGGCTTAATTTCAAAGCCTTGTTTTCAAGATCTGGAATTCTCTCTTCTGCTTGGTCTGGCCTATTGTTAACACTTTCTACTGTACATTGAAATTCCCTAAATGAATTTCATTTATAGAAGTTCTGTTAGATTTTTTCATATATTACCTATTTCTTTTGTGAAGTTTTCATTCATATCCTGAAAGGGGGGGGGGGGTCTTTGTGCTGGTTTTCAACTTTCTTATCAATCTCATTGATCCCACTTGCCATCAATGTGTTGCTGGAGAACTACTGTCATCCTTCGGTGGGTGTCAAAACAACCTATCTTTGTATATTGCTAGAATTCTTCTCCTTTTTTTTTTTTTTTTTGAGACAGAGTCTCGCTATGTTACCCCGGGTAGAGTGCCGTGGCATCACAGCTCACAGCAACCTCAAATTCTTGGGCTCTAGAGATTCTCTTGCCTCAGTCTCCCAAGTAGCTGGGGTGCCATAATGCCCAACTATTTTTTGATTGTAGTTGTCATTGTTGTCTGGCAGGCCCAGGTTGGGTTCGAACCCACCAACTCTGGTGTATGTGGCTGGCACACTAGCCACTGAGCTACAGGTGCTGAGCCTGCTAGAATTTTTATACAAATTCTTTCTTACCTAACATTTCTTTTCTCAGCTCAAGATAGATATCTTTGTGGTATATTTGTTCTCCTCTGCTAGGAACTCTTGCCCAATGAGACAGATAGAGGATTGTGTACTTTGAATCCTAGTTTGAAAGCTGATCAAGCAGGAAAGGAGTAGATGCACTGTGAGCCTTTAACGCTGCCCTCTTGTATCTTCCTATTACCCTGTAGTTGTCACAGGTAGTTGACACGCATGGAGTGAGTGCTTACCCTGCCCAGGATGGCAGTGGCAGCAGGAGGTTGGCACACAGGAGAAAAACCATTTGCTCTCGCAGGTCCATCAGTTGTGCTATTACCCAGGTAATGGTGGTCACAGCTGCACCATGCAAACGGCAATAGTGGGCAACTGGGGACATGGACATTCTATCAATCTGCACCCCGTGGCAAATGTGGCTAAATGTGGCTAAATGAGGCTGCCTAGACAGAAGCAATCAGCACCAGTTCTGTGTGTGTCCACTCTGCTCAACTGCTTCCACTCCCTCTTGTGGCACCTGTCAATGGGACATGAGAAAGTGGGAAACCTCCTTGTTCCCTCCCTGGTCTTGCAGGGACAATGGGGAGGTGGCAGCAATTTGATGCTGGGTAGATTAAGTAGTTTGACAATAGGAACTCAAAATGGTACAGCACCTGCAGGATTTGTAAATCAGCAGGATTCCATGGCATCTTCTCTATGGAGCAATGCTACTATACCTCTCTAGGGCCAGTGGCCTACTGCAACTTCAATTGCAGTATATACTAGGGAAGTATGGACCCCTGGAGTTTTCTCTCCTGTCTCTTCCCACATGAGGGTATCTTCCCTGTGTATCTCCAATACTATTGAGTAGTTATCTCACTTCCTTCTGCTTTACTTTGGGAGCTTCCCAGTGCCTCTCTGTTGATTCTCAGTGCCCTCAGAAAATCAATCCAAAGGGGAATATCTACTTGCCACTTTCAATCCTTTCCATGACAGCTGCTTCTAGTCTACCACCTTGGCCCCCCTCTCCCAGTATTGTTATCTTTGTTCTTCTGAATATAATGTCTCTCCGTTGACCACCTCCCTACACTGACCACCTCCTTAAGTCAACCTAATTTTCATAGACCAGACAGGCACCACATGTATAAATAAGTACAGTAGGCTGAGTTCCTTATGTTGACCACATCCATATATTGACCAGTTTGTTATAGTCCCTTGGGTGGTCAACTAACAAAAGTTCTACTAATAATTTTTTTCCATGCTTAAAATTTTTTCTTATCAATTGTTTATAGTAAAGTGATCAAGAATTCCTTTGGTATGATTTTCTTTTGTATTTTTCTTTCTTAGGATTATTGATCTGCCTGAATTTGTAAGTTCATAATTTTCATAAAACTTGGTTTTTCACAATGACTTTAATTTTTTTTTGTTTTGCCTTTCTTCCTTTTTGGATTCCAATTACATGTATATTTATAATATTTATTTTTATGACCTTGTTTGTTAATTCTATCTTCTCTATCATTTTGAGTCTTTTTTTATTAACTGATTTTTCTCCAAGTTACAGGTCACTTTTTTTTTGCTTTTATGCATGCCTTGTAGTTTTGGATTAGACACTGGACATCTTATGTTGCTCAATGTTTGATTTTGTTGTCTTCTTTGAGTATTGAACTATATTTTATAGGAAAGTAATTTACTTACATATCTGCTTAATCCTCTTTTAGACTTCATTAAAACTGTTAAGTAGACTTTACTCTAGGGCTTATTTAGTCCTATAACCAAGCTATGACTAATTTTGGAATACCCATGATATTCAACAATGATCTTCTACTCTGGTCAAAATTCAGACTTCTACCAGCCCTATATTGCTTCTGAAAGTATTCACCTTATAGATAGATACCTGGTAATTCTTTGCCTGACTTACAGTTTCACACTATAGTACTCAGCTATAGATGTAAGAGGATCTCTGTGAAGATCCTGAGAATTTTCTCTATATAGCATACTCTAACCACTTAGCATCTCTAAATTCAAATTTTATCTCCTCAATTCAGTGATACCATGCTCTTCTTGGGTCTGTGCTGTGGTCCAAAAAAAATGCCTCAAAGCAGAAAACTCATATTATCATATGGGTTATTTCAACCCCTTCTTAGAAAGGTTATAGACCTGCACTGCCCATTGCCTACTGTCTGAAAGGAGTAGTTTCATAGATTTTGTCTGGTTTTCTAGTTGTTTACAGTAAGAGGGAAAGTTCAGTTCCAGTCATTCTTCCATCTGGAAGTAGAGGTCCCTAGTGTTATTTGCATTAATGTAGTAAAAAGAACAAATGTTGTCTCTCTTTTCCCTCACCTCAGTCTCTGTGGTGTACAAAATCCAAAACTTGATTTAAGTCTGATGAATATCTCTGAAACTAAGAACACACTGGGCTCTCTAGCACCAGAGTAAGGATAAAAAAAGCACATAGTACTCTCCCAGCCAAGATTCTCAGTAATTTTTTCCCCTCTGAGCAGTGTCACTCAGGTGCCCTCAATCACCCCCTATTTTAAATACACTCACATCTCTGTCATAGCTGTATCTCCTGTTAGTCAGGTAGCTTTTCACTGACATTCTTAACCTACTCTTAGTATCTTATTAGTCATGCCTTATTAGTGGGCATGTCAAGTCCTTAGTTCCTCTTCGTTCTAAGTATCTATTGTCAAGTTGAAGATCCCTGCCAGAGAGAGATGAGAACTAGTCCATTATAATGCTACCCTTTGTAATATCTTCTTGGCTCTCAATGACACTTATATATTCTGGATTTTTCTCTTCTTACTCAGCAGCACCACACTTCACAGGGGTGGGACCATTAAGCTTAAGGGTACACAATCATCTTCACTTTAACTCATTCTTCTTTAGAATGAATAACACTGCCTTTGAATTCTGGTGCCAGCTCTGCCACTTATTACCTGAGTAGCCCTAGGCAATTTACTTACTTCTTTGAGCTTGTTTCCATACTTACGGAATAGGGACAATATAGTCTACATATCTCACCTAGTTATTTTAAGGATTAAGCAGGATACCTCGACCTATGTAACTGGACTACTTAACATTTATTAAGTAAGTGCTGTGATGACAATGGTGATGACTGCAGCTAGCCCTTCCATACATTCTGTATACTATCCCTCTGTTTGACTTGAGGATTATAATTATCCCCTAACTACCAGTCAAGCAGCTTGATTTCCCTTTATTTCTACTTTTTTGTTGTTGTTTTGTTTTGTTTTGACAGAGTCTCAAGCTGTCACCTTGGGTAGAGTGCCAGGGCATAATGGCTCACAGCAACCTTCCAACTCTTGGGTTTAAGCTATCCTCTTGCCTCAGTTTTCCTAGTATTAGTAGAGACAGAGGTCTTGCTTTTGCTCAGGCTGGTCTCAAACTCATGAGCTCAAGCAATCCACCCGCCTCGGCCTCCCAGAGTACTAGGATTACTGGCGTGAGCCACCATGCCTGACTTATTTCTACTTTTAGACATTCCCATTTTTCTCTCATTTTATGAAAAGAAGAAAGTATTATTTCCCTTTCCAAACTCTTCACAAACACAGCTTATTATTTCTATAACTCTTCTGCCTACATTATTCTTAACTCCCTTTAATCCAGCTTCTATCCCCAACACTTTAATTACCTCTAAAACTTACCAGTCTCTTTTGAACCACATCAAATATTCAAGTCTCCCTAGTCTTTTCAACCCCTGCTGGACTCTCTTCAGCTTTTAACAGAATTGCCCCTTATCTTGATTTTTACTGTAAGAACCTATGGTAGATTAAACTGTTGGTTTTATTTCTTCATTCTCCTGAACAGTATTATTATCTACATTCTTTCAATGACCTTGTGGTATATGTAATGGAATTCCCTGATATGTGACTTTAGACTTTACTGTCTTTTAAAAATAAGACATTAGAAAATATGTCATGAACAAAAGTTTGAAATATGAATAGTTAGGGTTTCCCTCTTGTGCCCCTACCCTTTGCCATGAGAAAAATATGCCACTGATTCAAGGACATTAAAGGAAACAGAATACAAAATAATATATGAATCAAGAGAAATTACTCCATACAGTGTCAATGGTAAAGAATCAGAAGATTTATGAAAATGAAAGATTTAAATCAAAGAATTTAAAAAATTCAAATAGGCCAACAGTTACATAAGCCATTGAGATAGTAGTAAACAATTTACATAAGATATTAGTAAATATAATTCAGCTAAATGAAATTATATTTTCTTTCCTTTCCTCTTCTCCCCTTCCCTCTAAATCAGGGGTTCTCAAACTGCAGCCCACAGGCCACATAAGGTGGTGTGATTGTATTTGTTCTCATTTTGTTTTTTTACTTCAAAATAAGATATGTGCAGTGTGCATAGGAATTTGTTCATAGTTTTTTTTTTTTAACTATAGTCCAGCCCTCCAATGGTCTGAGGGACAGTGAACTGGCCCCCTGTTTAAAAAGCTTGAGGACAACTGCTCTAAATAAATTAAAGAGACTCTAATTTATTTTTTAAAGTTCTCAGGTGATTCTTCTGTGCAGTCAAGTATAAGAGGCACTGGTCTAATGCAGTTGTGATGGTTTTCCTCCTGGGCTGGGATTAACTTAGGCCTGAGCATGTGACAAAATTCTGGCCAATGAGGCACAAAAGGAAATTCTGCTGGTGCTGGGAGTGACAACTTTAGGGAAAAATTTCTTCACTTTTAAAATGAGTCACAGAAGAAATATCTTCTGCATTTGCTGGGCACTGCAGTAGCTGCACATACCCTGAAGTCTGGCAGAGGGCAACATCAATGTGGAGGTGACAAAGACAAAAAACAGAAAGAACCTGATATTGACTTTGATACTCTGAATTAAACAGTGTTGAAGAAGCTCTTACAATGTGAGATTATAAAATTTCCTACTGTTTAAGGCAACTGAAGTTAGATATTTACATTATTTGCAAATAAAAGTATCCTGAACATGACCAAGTAAGATTTACCACAGAAATGTAAAAGTTGGTCAATATTACAAAATTTGGCAAACATGCCATGCTTTCTTCTGTATCTATTCCAGAATAATTCTGTCAAAGGTCCTCTGAAACCATAAACAGGGATATTCATCACAGTACTGTGTGGTAACAAGGCATCAGAAGAAACTGATCTTCATCACCAGAAGATTAGATAAGTAAAATGTAGTAGTTTTACACAGAATTGAATATTGTGTAGAATCATGTCAGACACAGTATGACATACAGATCATCACAGACATAATGCTAAAGAACAAAGTGTTGAATAAAACAAAAGAAACAATGATACTTACTGCACAGTACCTTTTATATAAATTAATAGACACAGACCCCTACGTACACACATATACCCTACTATATATTTTTCAAGGATACATGTACCTTCAAATACACAGATTCAAGGTTAATGATAAGTTAAGGTGGAAAAAACAATACAAAAGAAATAGACCAAGACTGAGAATGTTCCATATACTCAGAAGTATAATTAATTCAATTCTCCATATATTTGAAATGAAGGAAAGGAGGGAAGAAGGAACAGGAAGAAACGTGGGAGAAAGAAAAGAAAAAAGGGGAGGATGGTGGAGATAAGATGGCTGATGGAAGCCAGCTTTCCACAGAGGCTCCTGTCCAGAAGGAGAGTTAAAGGACAGAAATTTAGCAAGTAACCTGGCAGATTAGAGCTGCACCAAGAGAGAATGTTGAAAAACGCATATCAACCCTGCTGAGGTGAGCTGCGACCCGAAGGATACAAATAAAAGGTACAAAATCCATCACCAAATGGACAGGAGTCCCCTCCCCCATGAGAATGGCTCAGAATACCCCATAAACCAATGAGCAGAGTTCAAAAGTCCTCCCATTATATCCCACCGAAGAGACCCTCTAAAAACTAGACCTACTTCCCCTACTAGGGTGCCATGGTGCTCTCCTGCAAGGCATAAAACTGTATAAAATTGTACATATTCTCTACCTGCAATTCTGAGCTCCCAGCACTCCCCTCCACTCTCACTCTGAGGTCTGGAGGCCTGTCCCCCAGGAGTCCAGATTCATGGCTATTATCTCGAGAGGTACGGACAGGGCATGGACCACTGCTGGCCAGTGCTAATTCTGCAGCACAGGAGTGAGGAGAGGATGGTCGGCTGAGAGGGAACCACACTGGCACAGTGGTGCCCCAAGGCACACCAGTTGTTTTTGGCAACAATAGGGCTCACCCCTGGATATTCCGGAGTCACACCCCCTGTCTCTCTGGCAACCACAGGAGGCCGGGCATGTTCTCCGGTGGCAGCCACTGGCAGAAAAGATCTGGGATGGAAATGCCAGCCCCGAGAGTAAAGGGTTTGCCTGAGGTAGTACCAGCCTGGGTGGAGTGCAGGGACTAGAAAACACACGCACAGAGCCGGCAGATTCCCAGGGCGGGGGTGACCCAGAGGACCATTATACTGAGCCTAAGACGCACCCAGTCCATGGAGGATCATCAGCCTAGACAAGGGCAGGAGGATAGAATAGACAGCTAACGATGCTGCGAACACAAACTACCAGGAAACAGCAAAGACAGGGCCTGAGGAGCATGTTCTGTGAACTCAAAACAGTTTCTCTTCTGCAGAGGAATTTAGCCAGGACAGAAATAAATTCCACAAAGTTGTTCTGTTCTGTCAGTAACATCAATCAGGGGCAGGGCTGGAACTGAGTGAACAGCCCCAGCCTCCATCAAGCACCCAAGGTTGTTAGGCCTCACCTTCCCCTGCCGGATAGTGGGAGAGAGCAGTGGCCTGTCTGAGGAGACACAGATCTCCCTGTGATTCAGGCAGGTACAAACCCCTAGAGTATCTGCTCCTTGGAGGCAACTGGGTCACAGCCCTGTGGGGTTATCAGTGACGGTGTGACAGAGGTGCAAGGTGGGGAAGGAGGCATCAACGTTCCCAGACTAATCTACTTGTTGGGTGGGTTCTCCTGACCTCATGGAGCACTGGAGCAAGTCATATTTGAGTTGAGTTGTCAGCAGACCCCTGTGATCTAGTTGCCAGAGACCTTTTAATCTCTCCCATGTGGGACAGGTGCTCACTGAGATAATTGATTTGGATATCTTGAACTGGGCCAATTGCCTGAGGACTATCCAAGTGGTATCCTGGGTGTGTGGTTGTAGAAAGGTTTGATTTTCCTTTTTCAATTGTTGCCTGTGTGCTAGTATTTCTCCACAGCTGAGACTTCAACGCAGAGTAACTGACACTAGGGTCAGACACACACCAGCTGAAAACAAAACAGAGCTATTTAGCCCCACCACACCAAGCAGGTCCCCTGTTGGTCAGGCCTTAGCACTATACAGATCCTTAGCAAAGCTCCAGGGGAAAAGGTACAGACACCAGTCCCAGCTTTTGGGCAAAAGGATGGTTAATGACTACTCTTTATCCACTCATCTATGCAAACAGTATAAAATATTCATAGGGTGGAATGAGCGGAAAAACTCTGGTAACATGAATAACGAGAGTAGATCAACCCCCCCATTCCCCCAGTAAAGATATGGCAAATGTAACAGAAGATCCCATTCATAAACAGATGGCTGAGATGTGAGAAATCCAGTTAAGAGTTTGGATTCCAAACAAGATTAACAGAATGGAGGAAAAGAAGGAATTGGAAATTCGAGGAGAAATTCAAAAGTTGTTTCAAGATTTCAACGAATGTAAAGACATGATCACCTAAGATTTTGACACATTGAAGCAAGAATTTTCAGCCCTCAAAGATCTGAAAAATACAGTAGAATCCCCCAGTAACAGAGTGGAGCAAGTAAAAGAAAGGATTTCTGACATTAAAGACAAAGCTTTTGAATGCTCTCAAACTCTCAAAGAGAAAGAGAAATGGAGAGCGAAAACAGATCATCCTCTCAGAGAGCTCTGGGATAATTAGAAGAAGGCTAATATTTGTCTCATTGAAATCCCTAAAAGCGATGAAGTGGCTTTGCAAGGCACAGAGGCTCTTCTCCATGAAATTATAAAAGAAAATTTTCCAGACATGCCAAAAGATTCTGAAATTCAGCTTGCAGACAGTTTAAGCACCCCAGCGTGATTCAACCATGATAAGACATCCCCCAGGAACATCATAATTAACTTCACTAAAGTTAATATGAAGGAGAAAATTCTGAAAGCAGCCAGATGTAAGAAAAACATAATCTACAAAGGGAAGAATATTAGAATGACTGAAGATCTCTCTGTTGAAACTTTTCAAGACAGAAGAGCATGGTCATCAACTATTAAACTCCTAAAACAAAATAACTTTCAACCAAGGATCTTGTATCCAGCTAAACTGAGTTCATTTATGATGGAGAAATTAAATACTTTAATGACATTCACATCTTGAAGAAATTTGCCATAACCAAACCAGGTCATTAAGATATTCTCAGATCTAGCCACAATGACCAGTAAAATCCTCTACCACAAAAGTAAACTCCCTCAGAAACTTATGATCAAACTCCAACTTACACAATGGCAAAAGGATTAAAAATGTCCTTTTGAAAAACTGGACTTTCGAAAAACTCGATACCCAAAATTTTACCA
>CAUYPK010057208.1:0-11792 GCA_963574355.1 Loris lydekkerianus | reverse complement strand
TATAGCATTCATGTGAAAGCCCTAAATTAGTTTCACAGTCAGGGTGAGTACATTGGATACTTTTTCTTCCATTCTTGGGATACTTTACTAAGAAGAATATGTTCCAGCTCCATCCATGTAAACATAAAGGAGGTAAAGTCTCTATCTTTCTTTAAGGCTGCATAATATTCCATGGTATACATATACCACAATTTATTAATCCATTCGTGGATCGATGGTTACTTGGGTTTTTTCCATGACTTAGCAATTGTGAATAGGGCTGCAATATTCTGGTACAAATATATTTGTGGTGATATTATTTTTGGTCTTCTGGGCATATGCCCAGTAGAGAAATTACAGGTTTGAATGGTAGGTCTATTTTTAGATCTTTAAGAGTTCTCCATATATCTTTCCAAAAGGAGTGTATTAATAGCAGAATTAAGATGTTGGCGTGGATGTTTTCTCCACATCCACGCCAACATCTTAATTCTACTATTATTTTGGTTATTTCTTTTTTTCTGTTGTGTTTGGGATTGGAATGTTCTTCCATCTCCAGTTGCTTGATATGTCCCATTAAGTTATTAACTTTCTCTCTTTTTGTTCTCTTGAGGAAGGCTTGCAGTGCTATAAATTTCCCTCTTAGGACTGCCTTTGCAGTATCTCAGAGGTTCTGATAATTCATGTCTTAATTGTTGTTTTGTTCCAAAAATTTGGTACTTTCCTTCTTAATCTCATCTATAACCCATACATTCTTCAGCATAAGGTTGTTTAGCTTTTATGTTTTTGTATGGGTATGCAGATTCCTGTAGATATTGAGTTCAACTTTCATTCCATGATGGTCTGAGAAGATGCAAGGAATAATTTCTATTTTTAAAAATATGCTGAGGTTATATTTGTGGCCTAGGTTGTGGTCAATTTTGGATTATGTTCCATGGGCTGATGAGAAGAATGTGTACTCAGTTTTGTTGGGATGAAATGTTCTGTAGATGTCTGTTACGTCAAGATGTTGAATGGTTGAGTTTAAATCTAAAATGTCTTTGCTTAGCTTCTTTTTGCAGGATCTATCCAGCACTGCTAAAGGGGTGTTAAAATCTCCAACTACTATGGAAGTGGAGGAAGTCAAGTAGCTCATGTCTGTTAGAGTTTCTCTTATAAATTGAGGTGCATTCTGGCTGGGTGCATAAATAATAATTGATGTCTCATCATATTGAGTATTACCTTTAACAAAAGTGTAGTGTCCATCCTTATCCTTCCTTATTTTGTTTAGTTTAAAGCCTATTGTGTCTGCGAATATAATTGCAATGCCTGCTTTTTTCTGCTTTCCTTTTACCTGGAGTATAGACGACCATCCCTTCACCTTGAGTCTATATTTGTCTTTTAATGTAAGATGCGATTCTTGTATGCAGCAGATATCAGGCTTGTGTTTTTGTATCGAGTCAGCCACCTGTGCCTCTTTAGAGGATAATTTAAACCATTCACATTAATTGAGAATATTGATAAGCCTTTCGAGAGTCTGGTGGACATTTTTAATCCTTTTGTGACTGTGAAAGCTGTAATTTGATCAAATTTTTCTGGGTGGGTTTACTTTTGTGGAGGCAGGTTATGCTAGTCTTTATGAAGGATAGGTCTGAGAATATCCTGGAGAGCTGGTTTAGTTATGGCAAATTTCTTCAACATGTGAAAGTCATTAAAGTATTTAATTTCTCCATCATAAATGAAACTCAGTTTAGGTGAGTACCGGATCCTGGATAGAAAGTTATTTTGTTTTAGGAGATTAAAAGTCAATGACCATCCTCTTCTAGTTTGAAAGATTTCAGCAGAGAGATCTTCATTTATTCTAATATTCTTCCCCTTGTAGGTGATTGTTTTCTTTCATCTGGCTGCTTTAAGAATTTTCTCCTTCATATTAACTTTAGTGAAATTGATTATGATGTGCCTGGGGGATGTCTTATTTGGGTTGAGTCATGCTGGAGTTCTGAAACTGTCTGCTATCTGAATTTCAGAATCTCTAGGCATGTCTGGAAAGTTCTCTTTCATAATCTCATGGAGAAGAGACTCTGTGCCTTGTGAAGCCACTTCATCACTTTCGGGGATCCCTGTAAGACAAATATTGGTTTTCTTCAAATTATCCCAGAGCTCTCTGAGAGAGTGATCTGTTTTTGCCCTCCATTTCTCTTTCTTTTTGAGAGTTTGGGAGCATTCAAAAGCTTTGTCTTCAATGTCAGAAATCCTTTCTTCTGCTTGCTCCATTCTGTTACTGAGGGATTCTACTGTGTTTCTCAGATCTTTGAAGGCTGCAACTTCTTGTCTCAATGTGCCAAAATCTTTGGTCATTTGTATTTGAATTCTTGAGATATCTTTTGGGTTACTGCTTGGAATTCGAATTTGATCTTATTTGCTATCCAGATTCTGAATTTGATTTCTGACATCTGAGCTATTGGTTTGTGCATGGGATCTTGTGCTGTGTCTGCCCCATTGATCCTTACAGGAGTTGATCTACTCTGATTATTCATATTGCTAGAGTTTTTCTGTTGATTTCACTTCATGATTGTTTTTCACCATTTCCTCTGGCTGTCCTTAGAGTTGGGGAGGTGTCTCTCCATGATTAGACCCCAGTGGGATCACTCTATTGTTGCTGGATCTTTGTAGGGAGTGACCCTGTGTAGTTACTCTGGGGCTGCCCCAGCCAGGGAGTTCTGGTTCTGGAAGCAGCTCCATAGTGTGACACACCCGGATCCAACAACTGGGCAGGGGTGGTGCATACAGCTCTCGGAGCACCTGGTGCCCATTTACTTTGGCACAGAGAGCCCAAGGCTCCAGAAGTCTCTGGCCAGTGCAGAGGCAGGGAGGGCTCCAGAGTGCATGCGGCTCCCAGAGTCCCTGGCCAAATGAGCAGGCTACTTTGGAGGTATGGAAGGAACAGGAGGGAGGACGTGGGGTTGCGCCACTCCTGCAGTTGCTGGTCAGGGCGTGCAGAGGCCCGGCAGGAGCGGGTCACAGGTTGGGGTCACAGGGTAGCTCTTACCGAGGTCAGGGCAGGCGCCAATCAAGCACAGTTCTTATGGAAGTCTGGGCAGGTGCCGATTGCAGTCACAGTGCAGCCTTTACCTGTAGTTTTCTTTTTAAAAAAAAATTTTGTCTGATCGCCCAGGCTCAAATGCAGTGGCACAATCATCGCTCAATTTAATCTCCAACTTCTGGCTCAAACAATCCTTCTGTCTCAGTCATGTGAGTAGTCTCTCTGCCGGGAGGCTCGCCTGTCCATCTCCTCCTTTCTTAACATGTGCTCTCCAGAATGCTTCTAGAATATTCATATTTTAATTTGTCACATTAAATTATTATTGTACTAACCCATAAACTATGTTAAAACCTTAAAACAGTATAATTCTATTTATCCCTCCCACTTTTTATGCTATTTGTCATATATTTTACTTCTAATATATTATAAACCTGAGATTATATTGTTATTTATGCTTTAAATAGCCAATAGTCTAAGAAAAGAATTTTAAATCTTCTTTGATGTTTGTGCATATCAAGTGTATATTATTTCCTACCTGCTTATATTTGAATCATTCCTCTTTCAGCCTAAAGAATTTTTCTCAGTATGTATTTTTGTACATGTGTATTTTGTGCAAGTCTGTGGGTCATAAATGGTTTTGATTTTCTGAAAATATCTTAATTTTGCCTTCACTTTGTGAAGGATGTTTTCAGTGAATTGAGTATTTTAGGTCAATAATTTTCTTTTCCCAGCATAAAAATGTTGTTCCCTCATTTCCAGTGGGAAGTTAATTGTGATTCTTACTGTTGTTCCTATAAACATGATTTTTTTCTCTCTGAATGCCTCTAAGATGCTCTGTTTATTCTATATTTTTAGCAGTTTGAATACAATGTGTATAGGTATGGTTTTTCTTCATATTTATTCTGCTTCATGTTTGCAATGCTTTAAAAATGTATGGGTTAAAGTATTTCATCCATTTGGGGAAATTTGTAGCCATCATCTTTTCAAATATTTTTCTTCACTTATTCTTCTCTCCTCTATTTCTGAACCTCCAGTTACACTTAAGTTACTTGAATTTATATAGTTCCAAGAGGTATTTGATATTCCACTGTTTTGTTTATAATTTATTTTCTTCCTTATACTTCGGTTTGAATAATTTTTATCGATTCATTTCCAATCCATTAATCCTTGTTCTGCTCTGTCCAGTCTGATTTTAAGTTCATCCAGTAACTTCCCCTTTTTTTGAAGGATGTGATGCATTTTAGTTATAGAATTGCTATTTACATTTTTTGCTGAAATTTTCCATACCTAGAGCCATGTGTCTCTCCTGTCTTATCAATTATTTAACATAACTTAAAAAATGATAAATATAGTTTTTGTAAGAAAAATTTCCTTCTATGGATCATCTGTGGTTCTTGATATGTTTTTGTTTCTCTTGAAATGATGATTCACATTTCTTGTTTCTTTATAAATCATAATCTTTTATTGTATTTCAGACATAGTATATAAAAGACCATTAGAGACTGAAGAAGATTATAATTTCCTCTAGAAAGGGCTCAAATTTTGTCTTATGAGCAGCAATATTACGGGCTGAACACCATTAGCAGTTGAGCACAATCAGGGCTAGATTACCAGTTGAGTTGGTTTGAATTCACTTCTGGTTCAAATGTCAGGGGTGGGGAACAGGTTGGGGAATGGGTGGGGGAGGGGAGGGGGGACCAGGCTCCTCCCTCCAGCAGGATTTTGGTATCTAAGCACTACAAGGATGTGAGATTTCTCTGCTTTCTATACCTTATTCCAGGCTTTTTGATTATTCTATTTTTTGAATAAATTTCCCATGGGGATGAATTGGTGGACAGGGAAGGCTAACTCCAAGTATGGGGCTGTTCCAGATTCCGATCCACCGGTCCAGCCCAGGCACGGTCTTTAAGATCTTGACTGATGTCTCCTTTTTTTCACAAAGTCCCTCTGCCTGCGACAGACTTGCTTTTCTCGGACACTGCAACTCTCCTAGGAATTGAGATGGGCTCTCATTTGCTTGCTTAAGAAGGGCTTTCTTCCCCTCTGGGTTCTACTTTACTTAGCTGATTTTTTTCTTTTGCATCCACAGTCTTCAATGGCAAGTCAATTCTTTTGGAACTCCATTTTATTTAAAATGATTATTGAAAGAATAAGGTGATGAATCATCAATCACCTTATTTTATAATACTTGCACTTGAGTTAGTACCCAAACTAACTAACTTAAGAAACCTTCAAGATTGTATTTCCCTGCCTCCTTGAAACGCTGAGATAGAGATGATATAAAAGTCCTAAGTTATAGAATGAAAAAGAAGAGTCATTAATACTTACTAAGTAAGGGTCAGGATGTAGTTATGTCCCTACCAACTCTGCCTGGTCCTTTACATATATCACTTTACTTTTTTAAATGCAAAAATATTTACTGGTCATCTACACAAGGATGGAGAAAACCAGTAGAGATGGAGATGACATGGGAATCTGGGGTCAAGGCCCCAGCCACAGAACATGTGTTAAGGCTGGGAGATAGATATTTCCGGGGGGGGGGGGGGGAGGACTGAACCCTTGGGAGTGGATTCACTTGTTCTGATTTAGTGTGTACCAAGAACCAGGAAATGAGGTTCTGGACCCACTGGACCCACATGGAAGCTGCACACTCTGGTGCTTGGTTCTGGTTCTCTAAGCATAGGAGAAACAACAAAATAGGATGATCTCACAAAGGGGGAATGCTTACTTACCCTGAATTTCCCACTACTTTACGGACATTGCAGTTACTTTCTCTGTTCCATTTCCTGGAAAGATTTTGTTTGCAATGGAAATAATGGCACCGCACTGCAATGCCCTAAGGTGAAGGACTGGCCTTTATGCTTCTAGTGCAGCTTGGGCACAATTGATGAATTGTGGGTAAGCCCCATTATACTCTGTGGGAAATGGTAGACTTTGACTGATGTTCCCCCTGAAGTTACTGTGATGCCTGCTGAAAAGAAAATGAGCCGTTTCTTCCTATTCTTGTCACTTAGCCCTATGTCCTCTCTGGCCATATGTTTTCTTTCTCCTCCCTCCCCTTCCTTCCCCTCCTCCGTCTGACTCCCTTTCATCCCCTTCCCTTCCCTTTCTTTCTTTTTCTTCTCTTTTTCTTCTTTCTTTTCCTTTCCCCCCCTAAAATCATACATCCTATTGGTTTCACTTAAAGTTCCTCTATTCCTAACTTGGAATCATGAATGTTATCTCATCATTATCCTTTGTGCTTTCATGCAGCACATCACATTTCCAGAGTCCTTTTAGCTGTGATGATGATAATTGTGGTGGCAGAGTTCATAGTAATACTCGTCCAGTGCCTATTCTATTGGCTGCTATTGTAAGTGTTTTACTTGTATTAACTCATTAAAGCCTAAGAACAGCCTATTGAAATAGGCTTCATTTTATCCTCATTTTGCAAATGAGGAAGCTAAGGCACTGAGAGGTTAAGTAGCTTGCTCAAGGCCACTCAATTGACAACCTGCAGAACCATGATTTTATCCCAGGTACTCTAACTCAAGGCTCTTAGGCACTGTCCTAAATCATCTCTCATTTAAATTACCTCATTTAATTCTTATCTGAAGCCCACGAAATCTTTAGGGAAGATGCTACTCCTTTTATTTTACAGTTGCAGACACTGAGGCTACAGCTGGCTGGTCCTTTACATACATCACTCCAAAAGGACAGACTTGCATACAAGTCTCAGGAAGTCACACCTCTGCTGGATTTTTTTTTATGTCCATCCTCCTTTTTTCATGTCTTGTTACTGTAATCTTTGAAAATTCTTCCACTGATAGGATTTTAGAAGAGAATTGGGGCAGGGGAAGGAGAGGAGAAACTTGAGACAACCTAAATTTTAGGGCTCAATTCTGTCATCTAGCAGGATAGAGCAGGAGAGAGTAAGAAATTCTATTGACGTGATCTTGGGAACCGGACTAGGAAACTCCAGCCCAGCACATTTCAGGTGCCACCTTATTCTCAGTTGCCACAGTGTAATATAATATATTAATAAAGGAGAGAATCTTAGACTTGCCACCTAAATTTATATAGTCCCTCATCTCTACCATTGGTGAATGAATTCCAGAAGCAGCAGCAATGGCATTAGGTGATGGGAAATTTCAAAGTGTTGAGAGAGGAGGATGAGCTTGAGTTTCCTAATTCTTTGTGGAGGAGACAGACTTTCTGCCGTGGAGTGGGAGGTGTGTGTGTGTGTGTGTGTGTGGGGGGGTACCTTAGGGTATCAGATGTGTTGGAAAGATTTCTCCTTTGCATCTTTATTCTGGAGGCCAAATGTATCAGATGGAATACTTTGGGCTTCAAGTAATAGAAAACCTAACAAACAGTGACTAAAATCATAGGTATATTTATTTTTTACTGAAAAATGATAGATGTCCTTTTGGCCTTTCCTACCTCCAACTTTGAATGGTTGTAGTAACTGCTGTGGTTTGAATATATGTACTCCCTGCTTCCACAATTTACATCTTGGAACCTAAGGCCTAATATGATAGCAATAAGAGGTGGGTGTTGTTTAGGAGGAAGCTAAGGTACTGAGAGGTTAAGTAGCTTGCTCAAGACCACTCAATTGACATATGGGATTGTATATGGGGTTAGCACCCTTTATAAAAGCACTCAAGGGAGCTAGCTAGGCCCTCTGTCCTTCCACCATTTGCAAATGTGACCATATAGAAAGTCTGCTGGCCCTTCAACTTGAACTTCCAAAAGTGTGAGAAATAAAGTTCTATTATTTCTACATTACCTAGTGTCAAGTGTTTTGTTATAGCAGCACAAAAAGACTAAAAATAATTAAACAAACTCATGAGAGCCTAGAAAATTTAATGATGCCACCCTCAGCATTTTAGCTTTTCATCTTCCTCCTAGAGACCACATGAGCACAAGGTGGCTGCCTCAGTGGCAAGCCATCACATTTTCTCCTGAGCACATACAAAGACAGGAAACAAAGGCAGCCAAGGTGTCCAGAAATTGTCTCCTCTGTGTCCCTTTTTCTTAAGCATGGAGAAAATTTTTCCTCAGCATATTCCCTTTCCTTTTCATCGTCCAATACTCCATCATATGGCTGCACATAAACCACAAGAAAATCCTGGAAAAGTGAGTATCTGGCAAAAAAGACACCAGGTTTATTATTGAATTAGTTAGAGCAGTCATGATTCATCTCTCAGGACTATGGACTTAGTGACTCAAACATAATTAGGGTTCTTTTTTGTGCTATGTTGTACACATGGTAATTTACTTTAAAATACTTTGGTCTAAGTGGTGTGATGTGTGTGTGTGCAAGTTAACACTAATCAACACTCTAGGATTCAGGGGTTAATTAGTATATGAAGAGCCCTTATATGAATCAATGCTTTTTCTGTAGTTAATAACATACTATGTATGGAATGTTAGAGATACTCTTTTGTTGTTGAAATTAGTTGTGCTTAATAAGATGAGTTAGGATTGGGGTGGCAGGGCCACCACTCATGCCTAAATAAGGTAGAAGATGTAAACATATTTGGTCGTCAATGCCAGAAGCAGAAGTTCTGAAGTCCACTGGCCCTGCATCCTCCCACTTCCTGGAGCATCTATCCCACTAGATGAGCCAGTGATGAGTGACCATGCTTTAAGGAAATCAGTCGCTCAAGAAGGTACTTTTGTAAGAGGCTTGTCAGGGACCGTGAAGTCAAGAGAAAGGAGGAATCTTTCCCAAGATACAAGTAGTTGTTTGCCTGCTAAAAAATATGTGCATGTGGAATTTGGCCTGGGAGTTGCTTTCATTTTAAGACACCACCATACACTGTCAGCAAACACTAAAAAGAATTAGATATTTGCTAACCAGCCAAATTCTCTTTGGTTTGGTCATTGCAGTTAGCCAAAGAGGAAAGGGGCATGGCTGTTGAGGAAGACCATGAGGGAAGTAATATTACACAACAAGATATTAAACTGAAATCACTTCAGTGGAAGCACTGTAATACAATGGATATGAAATTCCAGAATGAGGAGATAAACCAAAATATGATTAAAAAAAAAATTTCAGAACATGAATGGCCGAGAGTTGATTTTGAAGAATTTATGATACCCTATTTGGTGAGTCCCATCTTCCAAGAGTAGAATTGGGGGTGGTCTTCCCCTCACTTTGACTGTAGAAGATCACTTGGCATGCTGATATACATCCCTTATAGATGCAGGTAGCTGTGGTAGACTAATGGTTGATACTCTGTTGAAATCTAAAGGATGGCAAGGCAGAGAAGATGGAGTTGCCACTCTGTTGGGGAGTAACTTTCTCCCTTCTGTTGGCAGATGACAGGTACATGAATGCTTGAGATCAGAGGAAGAGGGGATGGTGGGAATGTTAGCATGGGGTTGTTGTAAAAGGAATCCCACTGAGAGACCTTATGCCAGAAGGCGGATCACCCCAACAGAAAACCTGTAGGATGCAGCCTTTCAGAAAACAAACAGGTTGAGGAGAGAATGGGGAACAGCCACATGAAGGGGAACTTTTGTGAGAATAGCAGACAGAAAGATCCAGGATGACGGCCACTGAGATCACCCCACAGAGCTCAGAGAAGCAAGCAAGAGCCTTAAACCCCTGCCAGACCCAGTGCCCAGAGTCACCTCACAACAGTGCAAACAAGTAAGGACATTCCCTGTTCTTTTTGTTCACCCCTCACATCCTTTCTCATATGCCAACACTGGAGAAACTAGAAGCCACTACTAAAAGCTCAGAAAGGAGAGATAGAGAAAGAGATGAAAAGCTGAGCCCCAGGCCCCATCCAGGAGGCAGAAGGCTGGCCTGTGGCTGGCCCTATCTGAAAGAAAGGACAAAGGAGACTCTTCAAGTCTCATTACAATGCAACTCAGATTATTACCAGGGAATAGGCATCATAGCTAAAATAAGTCTGTTTACTGTTTCGGGTGGTGGTAGCACTTTCTGTTACCGGAGAGTCATGAGCCTGCTGGAGTCTCCATCTGGGTCACTGAGCATATCCCAAGGGTAGAGGAAAGCTCCTCAGATGGTGTGAAGGGCAACCCTGCCCTCTCACTTCTCCAGAATTTTCAGCTCATCTGCTCTTCTCTGCAGCACTCTCTGCTTCTTCTTTATCTTGGCTTCTGTATCAGTTCTCTATTGCTACATAACAAATTACCACAAACTTAGTGACTTTAAAAAAGCACACATTCTTTATCTCATGATTTCTGTGGGTCAGGAGTCCATACATGACTTAGCTGGGTATCCCTGGTTCTAAGGCCTTTCCCAAGGGTTTCATCAAGGTGTCAGCCACGACTGCAGTCTCATTTTAAGGCTCCACCAGGGAAAGATTCGCTTGAGGGCTCATGTGGTTGTTGGCAGAATTCATTTCCTTGTGGCCTCAGCAAGGGACTCAGCCCCTTGCTGGCCAACAGTGGATGCCACCCTTCATTTGTAGCTGTTTGTGGATCAAAGGCTGCTGCTCTCAGTTCCTTGCCCTGAGCATCTCCCAAATAGGGCCACATGCTTCATCAAAGCCTGCAAGTCTTTTTCAAACCAGGTGCTACAATCTTACACAACGTAATCACAGGAGTGACTCATAAAGTAGTCAGACTGCCACACTCCATGTGTTTGAAGCAGGTCCCAGATCTTGCCCACATACAAGGGGAAGGGATTACACAGGGCACGTATGCTAGGAGCTGGGGTGACTAGTGGCCTTCTTAGAGTGGGTCTACCACTGTTTGTATTCTTAATCCTCATGTCCCTCTAGCATGGGGGGCAAGAATGGGATGAGTTGCCAAACAAGCTTCAGACTGAAATGTCTATTATACAAATACACTGTTCCAGGGTTGAGATGAAGCAACTCACATAGTACAGTCCTAGTGGATTATTTTGGTAGAAAAAGTCTTCCTTTTTTTTTTTAAGTCTACCCCAAATCTTCTTCTATGTCCATTTAGAGCATGCCAAAACCAGAAGAGGCTAAGTATGGGCCCAGTTAAGACAAAGACTGAGAAGATGAGAAAGGCCATCCCACCACATTGACTTGTACAGAGCATGTGTTAAATACAAGGCTATGTACAAAGTGCTATGCACTTTTTATGCATCATTCAGATAGCCCTCACAACAATCCCATGAAGACAACATTCTTATTACCCCTTTTCATAAATGAAAAAAATGGATGCTTGGAAAGTCTTAGTAACTTGACCTGGGTTAATTATGAAAGCAGGACATAAAATGAAATTTGTCTGCTTCCAAGCCTGGATCTTATCTCTACCTTAAAGAAAATGTAGGAACATCTATAGTAGATGCAATATGCAAACAGTACTTTGTTTGAAATCAAGAGACCTAGCTTCAAGTGTCACTCAATCACCTGCAAGCTGTCTGACTTTGAACTCCTTACTTGACTTCTGTAGAGCTCACTTTTTTGTCCGTACAAAGGAATTCAAGTAATTTTGTTATCAATATGCCAAAAAAAATCTTGACCCTAATCCCCACCATGCATAGGAAGTTAACTTAAAATGGATCATAGGCTAAAATAAAAGAAATTAAACTATACCACTTAAGTTAGGGAAAGATTTAGTAGATATGCCATGAAATGCACAATCTACAAAGGAAAGAAATTTAAAAATTGGATTTCATAAAAACCAAATTTTTCTTTTTAAAAGATGCCATTAAACACTCCAAGAAGATCTAGAAAAGAGAAGAAAAGAAATTCTAGAAAATCCCCTGTGGACGGGCCTACATTGTTTTTCACCCTACCTTCTTCCCCTGCTACCCTTATTTACCCTTCACCTTTGGGCCCTGTACCCCAAAAAAAAGGTT